>JABSTQ010001072.1:0-48031 GCA_013358835.2 Ixodes persulcatus | reverse complement strand
TAGATGTGCAATTGTTCAACGTCTATTATTGTCAATAAGAATGTCAGCGAAAGTGTCAATGTTTACTCTTCGGTCAGGCAGGGCTGCCCCTGTCCCCATTATTGTTTGCGATTTACTTAGAACCCTTTTGTTTGGGGCTTATTCATAATGAATGCATCCGCGGCTTCAAGTTAAATTCGGCTGAGGTTAAAGTTCTTTCGTATGCGGACGACGTCGCTGTCTTCTGTACTGACCAGGAGAGTTTGCTTGAAGTGGTCAGAGTCGCGGCTTCCTTTTGTAGTAAAACGGGTAGCGTAATAAATTGGGGTAAATGTACAGGGTTTGGCACGGAAACTGGTCCACTGCGCCTGGGGTGTTTCTAAACGTCCATGGACAACCTTGCCTGTGAAGTATCTCGGTGTGCCGCTCGAACACTACCGAGATACTACACAAATGTGGGATGTGAAACGGACCTGGCAAGGGCAAAAGCAGAGGGTTGGAAGGGGAGAGAGTTATCAATGTTTGCGCGCGCAACGGTCTGTAATTTATTTTTGATCGCTAAAATATGGTACATTTTACAAGTATTATCTATGTCGCGTCTCAATGTACAAAAGCTGCACAGGGTCTTCGCGGTTTTTATCTGGAGGTCGTGTTGGGAACGCTCTTCCCGCACCAATTTGTTTCGCTCCGTGAGTAGTGGGGGTTTGGGATTGTCCCACCTATTCATTCGCCAGATTGTATCGCGGTTTATGTTCTTGCGAGATCAGAATAATGTTTTTTTGCGTACAGCTCTGCAGAACCTGTTGCAGGATTATCTTCCGGAGTTTATTATATCGTCTAGTAACCACAATTGTGTCAGTGTTCGTGGGTTCATGAGAGAAATAGTTTTATCTTTTCGGATGCTAAAGGTTCGTTTCTCATTGGAGTACCTATGTTCAGTTAATCGTAAAAAGCTTTATAAAGACTTGGTGGATGTCCTTTTGCCTGTACCCCTCTATAGGTCGCTGTATTATGACAGACCAGGGCAGGATGTTTTAAAGAGGGTGAAGAAAATGCCGGTTAAGCCGTCTTTGAAGTCCTTTTTTTTTTCAATTACATTGTGGTGTTCTCCCTGTTAAGCCATGGCTCGAGGAGAGAGGTCTTTTTGTCCCATGGTCGGTCAACTGTCTGTTGTGTAAGAAACAAGAGACGATAGAACATGTTTTTCTGGAGTGTTAGGACGCGGTCTTTTTATGGGACATACTTCAACGAACGCTGAAGAAAGACCTCCCCCTCAATCCATACGGCATACGTTTTTTACCGCTGAAGAACGAAGGCGGGGTCCCGTACGACTTGTTCATGCTCCTCGGCCTCCACAGCCTCTGGAGGACGCGGACGGAAGTGAACAATGCAGATGTCAAGGTACGCCCCGCTGAGGACCATTTAATTGAAAGTGCCGCGTACATACGCGAAGTGTATCGCGCTTTGCAAGAACCCCCAGACTGGGTATCCTTACTAGATGAATTGGTCTGTGTCAAACGCCTTTAAATGTAGCCGCGGGGCCTTTCAGAGGTTCACGCGATGTTAACATTGTCATAAGTGTGTGTTTTGTTTTTGTGTTATAGCGTTTCAATGTCTAACCAGGCAATAAAGAAAAAAAAAAAATTTAGTAGCTCAGTGGAAAGACGTCCGCTTCACACGCAGAGGGCACGGGTTCGATACCTAGTGTGGGTGTACCTTTTTTTTTTTTTTTTTTTTGTCAAGCATTCTGCGCTGTTTACATTTCTTTTTTTACCATTATCACAGAAAAAAAAAATTGTGGATGATACGCCGCTGAACTAAATGGTATGGATTCCATTTTTGACACCTGCGAACTCAATGTATATCACTTTCCACAAAATGCAAGGAGCATATGAATCGGGTAGCGTCCGCTTTCCGAGCAAAGAAAAAAAAGTTTTTTTTTTTTTAAATAGCCTAATTGGGACAAGCATGCCAAAATACAATTTTTCCGCGAGAAAAAAAAAAAAAAAAAATTACAGCAATATTTATTGCGTGAGACTGATTTTAGTTTGCGGCAATTTCGTCCGTTTTAAATCGCGCGCCACGAAGTTGTGATTATGTGACGTCAATCACAATAGGTTCTCATTGGCTAAGAGTTTGATTGACAGCTTAGATCTTGGTTGTTAAACCTTTGTTATATGTTGCAATTTTCTTTTGAGCCGCATATTTTTACGTTTAAAGAATAACCCATGTGAGGAAAGTTACTATTCTTTACAAAAGGTTTACAAAACGGGCACTTCCGTTTGGATTCATACCATAACAAACAAAAGCTTCGCCATTCTTTCATGGCCGCCGAAGTCTCTGCTCCCGCCTGTCTTGCCTACCTCGTCTAGTCGTTTCGCCGAAGTGATCAGTGTTTCGTGCTGACCCAGGTGCTTGAGTGAGACTTCTTGAAGTGAAGTAGTGTGTGTTTAGCAGCTGTCGCAGGTGTTAGTGATAGGAAGCGACGCGGGGTTTTGGCTTTCATAGCGCGGTTCTCTCGTTTTCCTCTTTGCTTGCTTAGTGTGCTTTTTTTTTTCTTTTTTGCTTGCTTGCTTGCGCGTGCAAATGCCGACTTTTCAGAGATGTCAGATGAGTGATTCCGACAGCGAGCCTTCCAGCAGCCATGTCGCCCCGAAAGGAATGCTATTTGGCTGGAGGCAGTGAAGCGTTCGCGTAGCGACAAACGTGTCCAGTTACGTTCTCGTCATATCGCTCCGGAGGCCGTTGAGATTCGCACTGGATACATCGAACGTCCGCGACTAGACGTACAAAATAAAAAAAAGCACTGTGTTCACTACGTAAAAAATGGTCTCAGTTCATGCATCTGTGGGTAGGTACGAAATCTTGCCCAAATGTATTCACACCGCACGATGAGCGCAACACCTTGCTGTGCAAACGCAGTCCAACAACACGAAGCATAAAAACGGCAGATTTAGGACAATTCGGAGTTCATTGTTCAATTAAAACGACGCAATTTTGTTGAAAACGCCCGCAGCTTTTTACTCACAGTATGCGTCGGGAATCTTCCACATTTTGAAACAGAACGAAGGAAGATTTACTTTTAAAAAGGCTCGCTGCGTCCTCCCGGAACAGTTTGACTGGATCAGCTGACGACGACGAGACTGAACCCGTTAATGCCGTTAAACATCAACACCACAATAACCAATTTGCGCTCCGTGTTAGCGTGGGTGTCTATACTTCGAAGCACCGCACCACGCACACCACGAACGTTTCAGTTCTTTGTCGCATCGCCGTGTTGCACCAAACAGAACGAGATCGCCGAAGTCAACGCAGCGCTGTCGTGACCTTGGCTTGTGGTTGCGCACTGGTGGACCCTGTGACTCCCTTCGCTTTCAAAGCCCACACGACGATTACGAATGATACTTTCCGTCTTCCGCGAACATCACAGGGGCACTTCTCCGGTCAAGTCTTCGCTATGAGCTCGCAGACCGCGCCAGACCGCGCAGCCAGCGGGCCAGCGCAGCTTCTGGTTTTACGTGCGTTGTTGCCAGATCTCACCGGAAGTCGAGACGCTGCGTCAGGAGAGTGAGGGGCGGGGCGTTCTTCTCCTGCGCGGGGGTCGAAAGAGCGGGAGTTTCAAATGTGGAGAGGTTCTGACTCCAACTAAATTACGTCCTGTGGCGTAAATATTGCTAAAAAAAATTATTTTTTTTCGCGGAACATTTGTTTTGTGACATGCTTGTTCCAATTAGGCTGTTAAAAAAAAAAAAAAAAAAAACTTTTTTTTCTTTGCAGTTACCCTTTAATGGTTCTACAGGAATTGCAGCCAGCCATTGATCTCGACCCGTTGATCTTTCGGAAACTTGTGCACTCCAGTGTTGGGTAAAGTACATCTAAAAGGTACTTCAAGTAAAGTACAAAGTAATTGAGACGTCATGTACTTTAAGTAAAGTAGGAAGTACTCTGGGTGCAATGTACTTGAAGTAAAGTACTATAATTACAATGTACCTTAAAAGTAAAGTGCAAGTATTTTAACACAATATTTCATGATGTCCTTTAATTCGCCTATGCAGTGATATTTAACTGGTATGCATTGCCCACGGGTAATCAGGTGTGCATGACCTATTTTCAAAAACAGCGGCGAATATTTGATGAAGTCAAGTGGCCACAGAGTAGTTATCTTCAGGAATGAAGCTAAATTCGGAAGACCCTCTTTTGAATTTGGCGCCCCTTGCACTGAATTGTTGCACCGAAGGGGGTTAAATGTACTAGGAGAGAGCATGACGTCAGCCCCGTAGCTTCCGCAAGCAATCCTCTCATAGAGGAGTGTCCTCTCTTTAATGAAAAAACAGTGAGTGTGAAAGCGAGCTGGTGATAATTAATCATAATGTGACACCTGAGATTGGGGTGCGAAACAATTAAGGAAATTTCAAGTCGAAGGAAAAGACAAAAGGGAATTTCTCAAAACATTGTGACGTTCTCCTCTGTTGTATATTTTCTTCAACTTGAAAGTTTAATTGTTCCGCACCACAGTTTGAGGTGCTCTCATATTTAAAATTTGCTCTCATAAAATTGCTCTTATAATATTTTAAACCTCCTCGCCTGCGCTGACCGACTGAGAAGTAGCGAGAGTTCAAAACGCTACTGGAAAGCCGCCCCCAAAACAAGCGGAGCAATGCCTCGTCTGCTCACGTTTCTGGTGAGAGTAAAATATCCCTCCCAGTATTTCTTCGAAGTTGACAAAGCATCATTTTGTGATACAAATTTAACAAAACCTAATTTGGGGAATGTACTTTGAAGTCGGGAATTGTACTTTCCTCGAAAAGTACCAGAAAAAAATACTTCCAGTAAAGTACAAGTACATACTCAGGAAATGTACTTCAAGTAAAGTACAAGTTTCCTAAACCTACTTGAAGTAGTACTTTAAGTACAATGTACTTGAAGTACTTCCCAACACTAGTGCACTCTGGCATAACTCTGGCCACTTTCAGATGCAGGACATGTGAGGCAACTCTTCACGCAACATCTTGGGAGTATTCTTTTCGGAGCTGATCACGGGAATTCACCACGGCACTCGGGCACTCACTACTAATTGCCAATTAAATGTACAAAACAAGTCATCTTGAAATACAGAACAGCGAGCGGAACAAACATAACTGCAAAGGAATACCACGGCGAGCGAACGCATTTCGTCTGCTACGATGCTACGTGCGGAAAGAGGAGAAAAAAAAAAAAAAAAACAAAAAAAAAAAAACGCACGGTCGGGTGTAGCCACGTGACTTCCGCCACTCACGCTATCCTCTCCACTTCTCTGTTTCGGTTTCGGTTTCGCGCAGTTGCGTTTTTTGGCTTTATTGAAAAAATACGTGACTCTGTAGCAAAATATTAATTGGGTAGTATTCCGACACCATAATAAATCGCCTGACAAAAAAGAAAAAAAAATTTTTTGGGGGGTGTCAGTGTCCCTTTAAAGGGGTACTCCACAGATTTTTTCATTGTCTCCGATTTGCTTGACATTTTGCTAAACTAACCAACAAACATCGATAAAATAGTATCCCAAATATTAGGTCAAAATATTGTTTTTTCGCGAAGTTATTGCATTTACAGTTTTGGTCCCCCCCGTGTTTTTCAAACTGGCTACTGGCAACAACAGAAAAGTGATGTCAGTGGAAGGCAGGGGTTCACTTTTTGGACTGTAGAAGTTGTTCCCAACGGATTCGATGCAGTTTCATGGTGTCAAATGAATGCTTTGGAAGCTCACTCCAGTATCCGCGCTTCAGCACGGAACAAATGTTTGGCATATTCTATTTTTAGACTGCTTGCTCGACTGGCATGCCTGCCTGCCACTGACGTCACGGCACTGAAAAGCGCGGGTATATTTGAATGTTGGTTTTTGCATCATTTTCATTAGCCGATTTCGCAATAACTATTATGAATTTCGCGATACTAAATAGCATACCGGAAAGGCTAAAGGCCGAAGAGTCAGGAAATATAGTTAGTTGAGGTAGCTCAAAAAATCTGTGGAGTACCCCTTTAAGCACCTCTTCCTGCGTCCGTGCGCGCCGGTGTTATGTTTTGGCTGCTCGTCGCCACCTTGGCCCAAGGACGCCTGTGATGCAGTTTCTACGGCTACCAAGTATAAGTGCGTGGGAACGGAATATGAGGGGTCCCCTTGTCCGGGAATGCCACTTCATCTGCCGGCGTCTTATTTATTTCTGCACTCAAACTTTTGTGATGAGCAAAATTAGCACTAGATTTCGAAAGTAGTTAGTGATTTGAGTAGAAGTTACCTAAAAAACGTAGTTAAATTAAACTACTAATTACCCAAATAAAGTTGTAATTGAAAGTTACCAAGTTTCTCGGAAAAGTAGTTAAACTACAGTAGTTTGAGTAGAGCAGTTGAACTACGTCCAAGTCTGGTTGGAAGTGTGCGAACGGGCCTTAATAGTCTAATAGTGGTTTCCGTAAATACTGCAAGTGCAACATAACCCCTAAAACCTCTAATTAAATAGTTAATTAACTTCTTTCAGTTCCTTAGACAACTTACCATGACGATTATCCTCTCAACTAATATCCGACGAGCCTGATAAATACATGGTGAAGACGGAACTGGTCTAATTTTCACCCTCTTAAAAAAATTGTTTTCTCTTAATATTTATGCACCTTGTATTTGCTCCCCACTGCCGTTGTTATAATGATTGGTGGGGACCTGTTTCGGTTCCGGAAATGGTAAGCGTTACTGTAAATTTTGGGGTGCTTCTAAGCAGTGCACCTCCAAATAATTTTTTTAAAAAATATCAAACGGTTCAACCTGATATCATGCGGTTCAACTTAAAATCAAACGGTTCATAGTTGGGACCGAAGGTCACGGAGCGCGCCATCTGGTCTCGGGACGATGACACCGCGCTTTTTCGTCACCGAAATCAGGTCGGCGCGCTCTGCGAACTTTCGGCTCCAACTTTGTGTTTGACGAGTTTAGAGTCCCTGCTCTGCGTAAATCATTCGCGTGAGTCAAAAAAAAAAAAAAAAAAAAAAAAATCAAACACACACGCACATACAGATAGGCGCGCGCGCGCGCGCGCACGCACGAAAAAACACACACACACACACAAAATGAAAAGATACAAAAAATAGCAACAAAAACGTTGGGCCACAAAAAAAAAAAAATCTTTTTTTGTTGATGGTCTAGAGCGTTTTGTATCGCGGTCATTTTTCGCCAACGCTCGAAGAGGAAAACCCGGTCAGCGTCACTCGAAAATAGGGAGAGTTTTTCGGCTTTGGCTTCCCGCGCTCTTTGCCCGGCCACTTCATCGCGAGGAGGACTGGACGCACTGGCGGATTTATCTCGAGCACAGATAAGCCTCTCGCAGAAGCCGGTCCGGCCGTCCCGAGGGCGGAAGGAAGACTCTTCCCCGTGATCAATACGGGGAGATTTACGAGGGCGCTCTCTGAGAGGCCTAGTGCACAGGTGGGTTAAGGCGGCGCCAGATGGCGGCACGGGTCGCGGCTACAGCGTTGAGGGCCAATTTTCAAGAGAGGGGGCAACTCCAACCACGAAAAGCGTTTGTAATATAATGGCGGACGCTTACCGGGCTGATTGGTAGCAAGTGCGCGTGCGTTGCGTTTTCTCGCTGCGAGGAGAAAAGCGGGCAGAGACGCTTGCGAACGATCGGCGTTTTTGACACTTCCTTGCAGCTTGTATCGCAAACGCGGTCCGTAAACCACGTGACCCCCATGGAGCAGTTGGAAGGACTCTGTGATCTGCGGCGCCCGCGGTGGCGAGAGAGGCCCATCGATCAACGCCGCGCCAGTGAGCGAGTGGCCGATCATCTTTCACCTCACTTTGCGGGATGCGCGACAAAGGAGTCACGAACGGTGGTCCCTTTTGTGGTCGCTGCCCGCCCCGGCCCGCTGATCCCGGGCCCGTCCGGCCTTTCTGGGCTCGGAGTGTTCCTCGGACGTCTTTGGCGCAGGAACACTTGGGCGGAAGGACCAGGCCAAGCCGGAAGAAGAGACGGGCATCTGAAATAGGCCAAAAAGAGGACCGAAATCTCGAACCTCGGTCTCGATGCTCGTACTTGAAAACCCCAAACCCCAAATGCAACGAAGCAAGAATCAGAACAGCCAAGTCCAGAGCCGAACTCTAAATAACCAATAAGAAAAAAAAAAGGAAAGACATTGGGGTTGGGGGGGGGGGGGGGGGGCTATTTTCGCTTAATTTAATAACGACCCCTGACCGGGCCTCTTCTGTGGCTGAGGTTTTGTAATTGCTATTAAAAAAGTTTTCGTTTTTACAGTTGCTACATTTGCTTTATTCATTTATATAAAAGTGTGCAGTGGTAACGCAGGAGCAAACAGGGGTGACGATAATAAACCCTGGTCCTGGTGTCGAACCAAGGACCTCTCCCTTTCCAGTGGAGCGCTTTACCAACCGAGCTAACCAGGAGTTAGACGTCAGTAGAGCAAACGGGTTTTATCAGCTGCCACCAGTCTAACACCAACAAGGGTGAACGGCCTGCATTTTTTAAGGTTATGATGATAATGCAAATAATGGTGCAAGTGAGCTGGACAAGAATGACGTCATTCTAGTCCAGCTCACTTGCACCTTCGCATTAATGTCCTTATCATCGTAACATTATTAAATTTTTTCCCTAACCACCCATTTCAAAATCTGCTCATAAGTCATACAAAAGAACCGGGGTTCGCTGCACACATGATGACATAATTATCGGCGGACACGGCCAAGCATTTCGAAGCACGTTTGCGTTATACATATATGTGCTTCGAACATGTCTAAAGAGAGTTTTTGTGTGGCCAATGTGAAGCACACTGCTCATAAAAGGCAGTCTGAGGGTCACGCTCGCCCAAAAACTGCCTGCTGAGATGCTTAAAGCATACATTTGTATGAAGTAGTTCTATCATGGCGTCTGCAGCGAATACCGTTTCTTTTGTACGATGTATCACCGGTGTGACCGTGGCTTTACTCGTGTTTCGCGCATTTCCCGGCGGGTGGCAGTGTCGGTTTAGGGGCCCTCGCGCAGGCGCGGTCGCTTTCCACACGGCCTTGAAAACTTGTGCACGGATGATGATGGTTCCTTGAGGCCCTGGTCATGTTGCGCATCTCACAACGTTTGCCAGAAGTGCGAGCGAACCATTTGACACACATGTTCCACGGCGAGGAGGCGCCGTTTCAGACACCTCTTTTTTTTTTTTTTTGTCACCGTAGACCGTTTTTTTTTTTTTTCACCTTCGGGCCGCGGACGGGGTGCCCGTCGGTCGGCGCGATCGACGACCGAAAATCAATCAGTCGGTACGCCGTCGTTACTCTCGGGGGCGCAATCGTTTTTCCTCGGGGAATAAATCGGCGGCGCTTCTAGGGACCGTAGCGCTTCCCTATTCCTCGATTCTTCCCGGCGTCCTTCTCCCCGACCCCGGGGAGGGGACGGGGAGAGAGGGGAGCGCTCGCAGCGACGCTCGACGGCGGCTGCGCGCGCGGGGGTGGCTCAGTGCGTGCTGTGCGATGGGAGCGCGAGGAGCTACGCGGGCCGTCGGGACGTCGTCGGAGTCGGGCGCCGGCTGAGTGGGACGTCGCTCAGCATGCAGGCCTGGCTGCTCTGCGTCGTCAGCTGCCTGGTGAGCCCGCTTCCTCCGTGCGCGCTCTGTCTCTCGACCGAGTCGGTCCGAGAGAACAGCGACTGCGCCCCGACCGTCGATCGGAGGAGAACGGGGCGACTATCTGTCCTGGAAAAAGGTGGCGGGTTCTCAATTGACGAGCGTAACGACGAACATCGATCGGATTAGTTGGCTCCAAGAGTGCACTCGTTAAGCGCGAAAGCAGTCAACAGATTTTCGCGACACGATCCCGCGTAAAAAAGCATCCCGCTCGCTGACCACGCGAACACGTGGGCACCATTGCGTGTGTTTAGCGTCTCTCAAATAACTTTCTAGATTTCGCTGAATACCGTTCAAATGTGATATCTAGTACGTATAATATATGCGACGTGTGTTTGTATTTGGAGAAAAGTGAGCCGCATACAAAGCACCGGTCTCCCAGACCAGTGACCCGCCGTCCTATCTAAATTACCGTATAGTCGAACGGTAGCACGTAAATGGCACAGTCGCGTGTGACCACCTAAAGGGCCATTCGGTCATTGTGGCGACCAATTCAAGGAGTAGCTTTTCAGGCGACATACGAAGCCAGGATGACTTAGTGTACTCGCAGTCGTGTCATAACGTACGCAAGAAAACGCACAGTTGGGTCTGGGAATGGGCCCTCATGCTGTGACGAGACGGCGAGTCTGCGGCACATCCGTGCTTTGTGTGCCACGTGACAAGCTCCTTGAATTGGTTGCCACGCTCCATCGAAAGCATGGATTTCCCGGTGACTTGCCAATGTATTCCTCGCCATTCGTTACCTATACTCTATTTCACCTCATGATGTACCGCAGGAAAGGCTACAAGCGCGAGCTCCTTGCTGTAAGGCTAGAAGCTGGAGCTACGAGCTCGCACTTCTAGCCTTCGCTGCGGTACAACATAAAGGGAAACGGAGTATTGCGCTTTACCTATAGCGCAAGCAGGCCGATGTCAATGATCTATATCGGATTCGTAAGTTGCGTTTGGCTTTGATGCGCTCTGAACCGTTTGGACCCGCGGGCATGTCATGGACAGATCCTGACTTAACCCGGAGTCCCGGACAGATCAGGACTGTGTCGTAAAACTTTCCCCAAGGAGAGGAAGAGAAGAAAATTGTAGCTGAGAGGGCCTTGCTCTTGCCTATATCTCTGGAGCCACTAAATAGGCTACGGTCAAAGTATCCACACTTCATCCTCCGCAATTTGCTCGTGGACGCCGTGATTTTGGTGCTCATGCACATTAGGAAAAAAAAAAAAAATATGCGGCTTCGTGAACTATAGATACTTTGTTACGAAGTTCAGGCCATATATCGTTCTACTTCGTCGCGGACTGCTTTAACATATATAAAAACAAAAACGTTTTTTTTTTCTTTCGCGATTTCAGACAAAATGTTTATGACTTGCAAGCATGATTTTAGGCAGCAGCATTTCATCGATATATTTACAACTTCATACAACATGTTCAGGACTTGACAGCAACATGATAGGATAATACATATAGTATCGAGTTGTGATAGCTTGACAATTGCTTCGCTGGTCAGATGAAGCTTGCAGCGATGTCTAGCAATGTTTTCCCCGTGACGATTCTCAAGGCAGTTGGCAGTCGACGCAATCTATGAAATTAGTTAGTACAGACAAATGGAACCGACGGTGAGTCACGAAAATGGCTTGATATGAAATCAGTGACTCTCTAAACCGAAAATACCAGAAAGATTAATCTCTTTCACAAGTCTTCATTAATGTGTTTTTGGTGCCGCAAAAAAAAAAAAACAACAACAACAACAGCAACAACATTAACAACTTTAAATTATAACTTTTTGAGTGCCCATTCAAACAAGAGTGTTTGATTAAATTGCGTTATGAGTCATCCGGGCACTCGCGCTCCCAGTTTCGCATGCAAAGCTCCCCTCCTTACATTGGTTTTCCCCATTCCTACGAAGCGAAGCAATTTGAATAGCAAGCACTGCAATCGAATTCTTATTCAGACGCAGCCGTTCTTCCGTGCATCGTTCGTGCCGAACCAACCTCAGTCGAAGCAGCCTGATCGGCTGAGAGGCGACGAGCGATACACGGAGATGACCAGTGAAATACACTGACCTCTAAAAGCTTGCTTCCTGCATTGGGGTTGGAATTCTTTCGTTTCATAATGGCAAGCCAAGCGCTCCTTCACTCCACAGTAGCGTTGTTGGCTGACAGAAACCGATGGCACAGCAAGCGGGCCCGCAGGAGCCACGAAATACCGAACGTTAGGATGCGATTCTCTGAAAACACGTGTGTCACTGCGCTCAAAGGGTATTCACACGAGGGAGGAATCTGCTCAGGAATGCTCGTGAAGTCGACAGCAGGCGCAATTTCTTCCTCAGCTTCGTCGTTCACTCCGATGAAGTGCCAGGAGAACAGACTTATTTATTTTTATTTTGAAATTTTCAAAATGTGTGAAAACACATTTTGAAAAGCAAGAAAAGAAACAAAAACAATCAAAGCACACGCAACAACGCCACACAAAATACAAACAATATAAACAATAAGCGACATCCAATTCGCAGACGAGCATATATATTGGCGTACAGTGTATACAGATAGTCGTGTTGTGTCTGAATAAGATGAAAACAACTTATAATCATGAAGTGAAGCAACATAATTCGGTAGTACGTATGTACATCCCATTCTCGCACTGTGCGTGGGAAAAAATAAAACGAGAATTCATTCAAGTAACGCGAGTGCTTGTGCCGAGTGATACGCGACTTATGAAATTTCACGTAGGTTGATGGATCTAAGCAGTGAATCAGAAGGAATAATAAAAAGAAACTTCAAGCGCTTGTTTTTTTGTCTCGACTCAAGGGAGGGAAGATTAGATAGAGCGTACAGCCCTGTTGGTGAATCTAATCTACGATACTTGAAAACAATTATTCGTAAGGCTAATCGTTGGACGCGTTCGAGATCAAGGATAAAGTTTTCCATACTTCAGACGCATACTCTAGTAGAGGGCGTATCAGCATTTTGCAAGCGAGTAGTTTTGTTTCAGTGGTTGCCAATTTTCAAGACCGCCGTAAGAGGGCCAGTCTTGTATTAGCCTTTGCTTTCGTTTGCAGTCCAATTGAGCGGTTTTCCACCCTTGACACCGCCGCAGACGAATTCAGCGAGCTCTACATTTGATACCCAATTGTTTGAGGACAAAGTATTACTGACAACGAACTGATCGGCCGCCAAAGCAGGATTGTTTGTGCCGCCCGAGCATCCCTCTCTCCCTCCGCCGTGGAGCTGACGTCAGAACGCCGCATCGTAAGAGCCTGACATTTTCGTCGAGTGATGCGCGCTCCGCGGGGAGAAATTCCCGGGATTTCTCCTCCCTCGTGTGAATGCCCCTTAGCGACCCGGAGCGTTGCAGCAGAAGCTGGTCGGCCACACCGTGGGCCTTGATACGGTGGCTCGTGGCAACGATTGGAAACAGTGACGATGATACACACGTCTCACGTGACTGCTTCCCTTTAATGATGCTGCAGAAAATCAAAACATACTCTGCGAGAGGGAGGCTGTTGTCGGCCAAGCGTTGAAGATTGGAAATGCTGTACTCTGACAGAGTGTTCAGGGACACTTCAGTGTACTATAGAAAGATTGTTTGGACCGGCACGGCTCGGCAATGGGAGCTTGTGAGGCTGCGCGTGTAGACAACAATCCCGGCGCTGCAGCCGACAGGGCAGCAGAAAGTCACTGAATCCCGCACGCACGCACACAACCACCACCATCATACTGACCCTCTAATGCCGATGCGCCGGTGGCAACACCTATCACTGACCCCACACGCCTCAGTGATCCGCTGAGGCGTGTGGAGTAGATGTGAGACGTGTGTGTATTCTAGTCTGCAGTGACACTTCTAGAACCCGCTATCGGCGAGCATTGTTTCCCTTGGTTCCCTTTTCTGATTCGGATGTGACGATACCGGATAGAGTCTGGCAGACAATCTGCCCGACCTCTTGGAGCTCGGGCAAAAGTTGTACCGGCACATTGCCGGCACACGCCTGAGAAGCGCCAACCGGACCGCGAACACTGTCCAGCCTTTGACCACGCGAGCGCCTTTGTCGAGGATATGGAAAATACGGGCAGGACAAACATCATTTTGTCTGACTCTTTCGTATATCTTTGAATCTATTACCAACGCGCTCAATCTAAGTTTGTGGAAAATATTTCGCCGGGAAATGACCACCTGAATCAGTCATTAGTGAACGGGACGTGAACTCAGCGTGTTGAGCCAGGAATTGTGCCGGCAGGCGCGGTAGGCATTTTGGGACGCTGTCGTAGAATGCGTTTCTGCACACCTCTCCGTTTAGTGAACTGTAGTTGAAACTTTCACGGATGTGACCATTTTGCAGGAGGCTACTTTTATACTCCGTTCAAGTTGACGGTGCTGTAGTAGCACGCGCTAGCCGGGCCAATGGACCACCTTTCTTTTATCACCCGACCCTTCTCTGCGTGTGGTACACGTGCGGGAGCGTGATCACGTGGTGTGAAAGGTATATGTATGACTGCTTCAACGAGCGTGCAGCTTTCGAAGCACTGTCAGTTCAGGGGTTGACGTGCTTTATCATCGAGACAACCAAGGGAGAGAGAAATCGCAGATTTTCACGCGACGACGACAAATACACGACGCTCTGAAACCTGCCTGGAGGCAAGGCCGAATGGAAGGATACCCACGACCGTTTACCCAAAGTGTCCTCTTTTCACATGAACAGCTTGGCGCCAATTTAGGGATTAGAGGGAAAATTTTGTCCCCCTCCGTTCTCTCGTCATTTTCCGAGCAGGGACGGCTGTGATGTTGCGAAGAATGCCTGTTTGGGGTAAACGGGTCACGGTTTTGTTGGGGGACGGGGTTGTTCGACGCCAAGTGACACTCCTTCTCCTCGATCGGACCTGCCGTTCTGTATGGCGCCGTAAGTAAAGTTGTTATCGTTTTTTTTTTCCTTCGAAAAAGGGCTTACGTGTACCTCAGACTGCCGTCGCGAACCCGGTTGAGTTGTGGAAGATGACACCAGTGAACCTTTTTCCGGTAATGACTGTCGTCTGGGAGGTTGTCTGCGAACTACAAATGATGGGCAGCCCATTGCATGCCTCCGCCCCGTTAGAACATATTGGCATTGTGCCGTAGTATCGGTTTTATTGCTTTTGATGCCCCATACCAATGAGGGTAGAAAAAAATAACGCTGGCCGTGCGGAATGGTGCCCTTCGAAAATGGCGACAGTGGAATAAGGGCCAGAGGAGAGGTTGCACACATGCAAATATGCTTACTGAAAAAAAAGGTTCATTGCTGGATGAACTTGAAGGGGTCTTGCTTCTTGATTTGGTTGCTGGACAGCTAACATACTCGAAGTCAAGCTGTTCATTACCAAAATGCAGCAAACCAAACTCTTAGTGGGGCACAAGACATTTGCATAAATGATTAAAAGGTAGAACAAACTGCATCTAAATGCCGCCCACAGCTTGGGTACTTCAAGCGCAGCTCTGGAGCTTTGCGTAACCACGGCCCACGATGTAGAGGGAACATGCTTCCAACATCCGTGAGGCGTGACCGCAGATAGTTTTGTCATTGGGGACTTTTAGCAAACCGTCAGCGTGTTCCGTGTACCGCACTACTGGAGCGCGCGCCATTTGAAGCATGGTTTTAAGCTCGCGCCCCGCGGTCACGGCATCAGCCGGGCGCGCGCTTAACAACACGCTTCGAAGGCTCCCGGAAGTGCGATAGGCGGAACACGCTAACGGTTGGCTAAAGGTCCCACTACGTCAGTAGCACACACCTTGTTTTCAGTATGCTGTATGAGCGGGGGGACTTCGGCTTTCAGCTGTTTCAGCCTTCACTGGAATAGAACCCCGAGTAAGGTCACGATATAAATCAACTGTGCCGCGGCGTTCTCATCGACTGATATACACAAAAGAAAACATGGGACACTGCCGAAAGCTCCGAAAGACGGTGGCAGAAAAACAAAAAAAAGGCAGAGAGAGGGGAACTGCCCACCACATTCTCTGTCAGCGGTGAAACAAGGCACACGCTGAGTTCTAAGTCCCCGGTCCATTTGGAGCTCTGAGCAAATCCCGGCCCGAGTAAATCCTGTTTTGGGCCCGGGTCCTCGCGGACCGGTCCCTCGGGCGAGTGGCCGCTGTCGACGGGGACAAATGCCGCCGCTGCAGGCAACCTCTGCCCCGACATTGTGGAGGCCCGTGGGTTGCTTCGAGCCTGAGGGAGTTTCTCCGTCACTCACTCCTTCCGATGGTCCTTGTGCGGACACTCATCGTCCTAAGCTCTTTCTCCTCTTTCCCTTCTGGTGTCCCGTTGAACGTAAAGTCACTGGATCCCCGGAAAGTAACGCCATTGCCTTCCCTGCATTCTAGCGGGACACAAACGGATACTGACGTATAGACGACCAAAATCTCACAATGCGATTGGCTGATTGGTCTCTGTTGCCATGGCAATGGCCATTTCGGTCATTTCAAATCTTCGAAGGGGTCGTTTTAAAACAGTCGGGTCAAAATCGCTATGGAGCGTCATCGCGTACATTGAAAGCCTTCCTCGCCAATGTAAGCGTCTTTGGCACTGTGTATGCAATCAACTTGTCCGTCTAACAATGTGCTCTTACGCATTTCAAGACGGGAAAATTATTTTTCGATGCCTCCAAGCACCGACACCGGATGTGTTGGCAGTACGAAGACGTTTACGCTTGTTTCGTCGGTGCGTGGATAGCGACAACCTCGGTACACAAGAAATGTAAGGCCATCCGTCACCAGCGAATTTTATAGGCTCACCAAGAATGGAGAGGTCAAGGAGAAAGTGCACCGCTCATTCTATCAGACATGTACAAATTACTCAAAAAAAGGTAGTTAAGTTAAGTTACTGAGTAGCGACGCCAAAAGTAATTGGAGTAGAGTAGAAATTACGCATTTGTAATAGTAATTGAGTAAACTACTAACTACTATAAAAAGTAGCGAGTTACTTTGAAGTTACTTTCGAAGTTGCTTTTTTATATTTCTGTGGTAGCAAAATGAACAGCAGTTTTAATCCGTGCAAAATTCTGCGAGCCTAAAATAAATGCAGTCACTTTATGACTTGCGTTTTTACCAAAATAGTTTATCCGCTCGCAGATGCAATCGACTTTCAAAGCTCTTGATAGAAGAGTTTTCCCTTGTCGTCCTAAAGACGTCTCCAGCAAAGCTAAAAAGACGTTCCACCGACGCGTTGGATGGAACGGCAGCGTTGAATTTCAGAAACAGGCTGTGCAGGGTTGGGTAAGCATGTGAGGTTTGCCTCGGCTAGAGGGTCTTTTGTAACAAACTCTCCTCCTTTTCCTTTTTTCTTCGGCAAGTTGAGATTGTTATGACTGGCCCCTCTTTATTCCCACGACGTTCGGGGAGTACGCTGGGCGAGTGCACCTGACCGTCAAGGGTTCAAGTCTCGCGCCACGACGATGAGATCATCCGGACGACTGCGCGTGTCGTAGCAATGCTAGTGCTACGCTACTGAAAAAAAAAAAAAAAATGTTTTGGTTTAACAGAAGATGAAACGAAGTATACTTCGCCGCTGACGCCGGATCCAACAGGGGGCATGCTGCCCTCCCAAGTGTGACTCGCAATCCTCGCCGGCGACTACGGTATCCTGACGAGCCTGACACGCCTGACAAGCAAATCGTTTTAAACAAAGAGGAGGTCTCCCTGGCGTGGAAGGTCGGAAGGACGCGAAGGATTACGTGAAAAAGCATCGCCGCTCGTACAATTGTACAATTCTAGCTGGAAGCGGGAACGTGCTCCCATGAACGGCTTATCCGTGTCTGCGTTTGTCCGCGGGGGAGTCCGGCTTTGTAAGGGAGTATGCGCTGACGACGAGGCTACCATGGGAACAGGCGCCCAGCTGCGAGGTCATTTCAGTGGCGCCTCCCCAAGAACCCCCAAACCGCTTCAGTCAGAACTCATTAAAGGCAGACAACATTAAAACAAACCAACAACCCTCAGAGTGTCCCCTTCTTTCACGGTTGCAGCTGGAGGCGCGGCGTCTGCGTGCATTAAGGGATTAGGTTAATACCCGACCAAGGCTTGTTAAAGGGCCCATGAAACGAATTTTGGACTGCAATGAATCAATTTATATTGGTATTTTACTAATTGCACATCGTTCAGTGGGCCAAAAGAAAAAAGGTAGAAAGTCAAAAGCCTGACTTTCGGTACGAAAATTTGAAAACACAACGGACTACTTTGTTCCTCCTTCCCTTCGTAAGCTCGCTGCCTTTTCTCTGTGATACATCCGCGGACCCCGCAGCGCGTCATCGGGCCCCCGCAGCGCGTCACCGGGCCCAAACGAACGTCACACGACACCGGAGCTCGCTTAATCCGTTCACCCCTAAGCTGACATTGTGGTGGAAGCTACGCGCTTGCCGGACCAATCAGCCGCTCCCCTTTCATCACCTCACCTCATTCTCTGCGCGTGGGTATGCGCGAGAGAGCGTGATCACGTGGCAAAAGTGTGGCTGGCCCAAGGAGCACGTAGCTTCCACAGCACTGTCAGCTTCGGGGTGAACGGGGTGGGGAAAGCAACTTTTTTCTGAATTTTGAGGGACGGCTAATCTTCTAGGGGGAGAATGGATGTGCCCGGATTAGAGAAACGAGAGTCCGCGCAAGAGGTGACTCCCCCTTTCCGTCTTCTTGAACTGTTTGGTAGAATGCGCGATTTGTGAGTTGAGGAGGAAAGCTAAACAGGAAAAAGTTGGAAAAGCGTTTCATGACTCCTTTAAAGGGATGCTGAACCGATATCTGAAGTTGCCGAAATAAGCCCCGGACAAGCTTCCCGGGACCGCACTATACCTAAAAATGCTATTCATGTAAAGGGATGGAGATCGGATTATTATATTTCTTGGAATGACGACCGCTGATTGAGCCAGAAGCGCCAGAAGCCTCCGATGCGCGCGAGGCCCTCTGGGATTACTCGCAACGGAACTGACGTCAACAAACTGCAACGGAACTGACGTGAACAAGTCGAGCTGCCGACGCGCCACAGCGTGGAAGAAAGTTGCGCTTTGAATAATAGTAGACGGATGCCCGTCGCGTTGGAAGTTTGCCAACTAATCCAGCCAAGTTAGCTGCGCACTACCTGCCAGCCACCCTGCACCCTGCCACCCCCAGTACACTTCTGCACCTGCGTCGTAGCGACGGCGGCGACTTTGGTCTGTGGGTTTCTCGGAGTTCGGCGATTTCTTTCCCGTCCTGATAATTTGGCCATGACGACGGCGACCACGGAGACTTCGACAGCGCTGATGTTTGATGCCGCCAAGATGCCGCTTGCTCGCGACGCTCGCTAGGCCGTTTGGCGCCGCATAGGTGTCGTGTCAAAAACGACATGATGAACACTGTTCGACAAATTTATCAGATAAAATTGCATTTCTTTTAAAAATATATCTCATCGTTTCGGGGCGGGGTTCGCACGTCGCATTTCCGTTTCGTCGCGCCACCACGCGGCGTGAGCGCACGCCGGAGCCAACGAGGTAGGTCGGAGCCAACCGAGCCAACTTTGATGGCTCACCATAGCCGCGTTCTGCGTACTACAAGTTTGTTGTCGTCACGAAACGAGCTTTAAAAAAACTCACCAGGTGCACCTTAGAATATTTATTTACATAAATCATATAATTTAGACTACTTTATTGTTTCAAGTACCGTCATTTAAGAGCCATTCGTGTGCTGTAAATATCAAAACGACAAAGAATTTAGATTCTGTTTTTCGGTTCAGCATCCCTTTAAGCATCACCTCCTGCTCCTGCGTTCGTGCCCGCCGGTGTTATGTTTTAGGTGCTCGTCACCACCTTGGCCCGAAGACGCCTGTGATGCAGTTTTTACGGCTGCTGAGTAATAGTGCGTGGGAACGGAATGTGAGGGGGCCCCTTGTTCGGGAATGCCACTTCATCTGCCGGCGTCTTATTTATTTCTGTGCTCAAACTTTCGTGATGAGCAAAATTAGCACTAGATTTCGAAAGTAGTTAGTAGTTTGAGTAGAAGTTACCTGAAAAAAGTAGTTAAATTAAACTACTAATTACCCAAATAAAGTTGTAATTGGAAGTTACCAAGTTACTCGGAAAAGTAGTTAAACTACAGTAGTTTGAGTAGAGTAGTTGAACTACGTCCAAGTCTGCATTCTATGAACCCAAAGAGCGACCACACAGGGAGCTTGGTACTACATTCCCAGGATCCAGTGACTTTACTTGGACGTTCCTCTGCTGCGCGCTTTTTTCTCCCGCCAGGCGCTCTAACACTCGGCGAGACAGTCGGCGAGATTTCCGACTGCCGCGAAAGGTCAGCGCCAAGGTCAGGCGCGGAGCTTGCCAATCGAGGCGGTCATGTCCCATTTGCGGAGCTTTAAAGGGCATAGAGACATTTGCGTTTGAGCGCGGTACCGAATAACTTACTAGGAAATGCATCTTACTCCGCGAAAACCCAATGGCCTTGGAGCCGACAACTTTTGTGTAGTTGGGACGGCGGGACGCGCAGCCTTAGTGTTTTTCCCTTTTGAATGTGCCTTTTTCAAAGCCTTATCAAGCAACGTTGGCAGTCGCCGTAGTTTGAGCACGGAGCGTGTGACTGCCCGAGCTCTCGCCGAACCCCGACGAAGCCCTCGTTTTAGTACATTGTCAGAGTATATGCTCATGCAATGGGCACATACTATGAGCACCAGAGTATGTACCAGAATTTGAGCCCGGAATGATTAGGACTCGGATAATGAACACAGCTGCTACTGGATGACGAGCAGTTTTTAAAAAGGTCTATTGGGATGCTATTGGGAGGCGAAGCCTGTCCGTGACGATAGATGGCTGCCGCCATTTATCCTCGTGGACAGCCTTCGAGACAGCGGAGACAGCCGACTCCTCTCTTTGCGAATCCGGTATCTCGGTGTGTCGGCGCCTCCCTCGGCGCAGCACGAAAGCGCGGCAGAGCGGACAGCACGATCCGTAGGTGTTCTCTCGGACGTCGCCTGTCCATGCACGATAATATATGCCGTTAAGGGGTAGGATTCAGTGCTGCAGGCGCGCTGTCTAATGCAAATGAGTGGAACGTTCGCGGAAAGCTTGTGCACACAGTTTCGTTGAAACGCAGTCAACTGCACCCAGGAGCCATTATACGCGCTATGGCCGCTCGGAGCTCACCAATAGAAAGCGAAATTCACAGCTACACGGCGGCGCCTGGTGATAGTGTCGACATGGCTCGTCTTTCGCGATTTTTTTCCATCATGATTCATCGCAACCTTGGAATAACCAGCTCCCGTAGTTCCTACTATTCCGTCCCCGTACGGGCCGGCTGCACGTCACTCACGAGGGCGTGGGCAAGCACGCCGTAACCCCCCCCCCCCCCCCCCCTACATACACACGCACGCACGCACGCACGCACGCACGCACGCACGCACGCACGCACGCACGCACGCACGCACGCACGCACGCACGCACACACACACACACCTACACCCACACACACACACACACCTACACCCCCCCACACACACACACACCTACACCCACACACACACACACACACACACACTTTCTCGCTTTGCGTTGCGTCGGGCTACGCAACGGCGTGCGTCGTTGCACAGCCCGTGGTGCTCGCAAGGACGCCATTCTACACTCAAACGCAGCCAAACGGAAATGTGTGTATGAGCGTTAAGACTCAAAAGCGAGATATACAATGTTACGACCCGGCAGCAGGGTGATCATGCAACCATAACGACAAGCGGTGACGTTACGGCGCAAAGAGCGTAGTTTAAGAAGGAGAACTAACTGCTGAGCGACACTGAGACTAGAAAGGCGACGCGACATACACAATAGTTCAATCAAAAGCACGAATAACTATCTATTAAGCACTCATAATTACTGTTAGTTTAATAAAAGCACAAAAAATCAACTACCCCAATCCCAACCAATGGGCTGCTGACATATGCGACAGTATAGTATCATATCTGATAAACTCGCCATACGTATTCAATACGCAGTGGTGTCGGAAGTTGCGGTTCGAGTCTCGGCAGATGAACGACTGCGTTGAGATTTAGTGACTCAAAATCGCGTTCTACAATTATATCGCGATTTTATCGGACACAACCAAGATTTGACCCTCAAGTTTGTGTCGTTTAAGACTTGAAACTGTAGTGCAGAAAGAAAAAAAAAAATTCGTCGGAAGGACAGTCACAGTAGGGAACGTCTGTGTTTGTTCCTTCGACTAAAGGTTTTTAATTTTCTGCACCACAGTCTCTGATGTTGGACGACATGATTAGCTACCACCAGCTCGCCGGCACACTCAAAGTTTTTTTTTTCTAATTGCGTGTTTGTTTCTTTTAGAAGCATGTGGAGAGCTTTCGATTTTTGACACAACACTGAAAATCCGCCACTGGAGGCACTCATCTGAGAGGACGCCACTACCCTTCTCGTCTTCTTGCCGCTCGCAGTCCACTCCCACGTTCAACATTACGATAAACCTGATGAGAAATTTGGAGCCCCCACTTTCCCGCATAGCACGTGGGAGAGATTTGTAGAAGTCTGGAGTGGAAAAGAGTAAAACAGCAAGAAAGCCGCGGAAAAAAGAGGACGGGGCAGACACCTTCTTAAATTTCACATTATATATTCAAATGTATCAAGCTCTACCGCTTTACGGCTACTCTCGTCGACCTTCAGCCTGTTTGCCGCTTGGGGCGGGTCGAGGATCCACTAACGATGACGTCATGCTCGGGGCCTTGTCTCCTAGGTGGAATTGACTCACCGCACCTGTGCGGCGCCGGGACGCATGGGCCGACGCGCATTCCGCACGGAGTGTCGGGGAGCCCTTCACCCCTGTCCCCCCTGGGGGGCGTGAAAGCGTGGCCATTGTGGCTTTCCCGGTCGGGGACCTCATGAACATACTCCTCCGACCGTTCCTGTACGGAACCCCTCAGAATAACTCTATTTAGCTATTCCCTCCACTCTCCGTCAATACCACCTAGAAGACAAGGCCTGTTCATGACGTCATTGTTAGTGGATCCCCGACCCAGCGGCCGACACGCTGAAGCTTGACGAGAAGCGACGCAAAGCGTCAGACACGTCCGTCGTAGCGTCGCCGCGTGATAGCGTCGTGGTCGTTGTGAGACGCTGCGCGACGCGCTTACAGCGACGCTGACGCGAGCTGTGGGCGTTGCATTGGCGGGCACACTAATGATGACGTTCGAGGGGGAAGTGCGCCGGCCTTGTCCCCTAGGTTGTACTGCCTCCACCCCGAACTAGAGGGGATGATGGAGCCTGCGGGCACCGAGGGACTTACCGTCGTCCGGCATGCTGCAGGAAGGGGAGCTGCACCGTGTACAATAAGATCATTTTGCCACTAATTTCCCAGTGGGCGCCATTTTTGAGGGCGCCGTTCACGGCGCGTGCTCGGAACGAGTTCACACTTGTAGGCTGCCAAGACTGGCAATCTTGATGGTGTGGAATGAACGTTCTAAAAGCACAAGTGGGAGCTCACGGTCAGCACGTGCTCAACAGTCGCGGACTCGGCTATGGCTGCCAGTTACGTTTTATTTGAGGATCCCGTGTCGACGAGTGTGCCTTTTGTCGAGAACTGAAAAGTCTAGATGTGCCTATTGCCGGAGCGAGTCGAACAATGATTCAACGATTCGGAATCGATGCATGAGCATGTTTCGGCTTTCAGCAACAGAAATTGAAGGTCTCTTTCCAGTTACATTATGTACTAATTTTGAAAATAAGAATCTAGTCGTGTTGTAACGGTCAGCATAAAACAAAAAGTTAGGGCGCAAACAAGCTGGTGAAGGTTTAACATTTTGGACAAAACCCCGAGACTGGGGGGGGGGGGGGGGGGGGGGGGGGGAGAGGAGAAGGGACAACACAAAATCTCAAACACAGCTCAAGCTGTGTTTGAGACTTTGTGTTGTGTTGTCCCTTCTTCCCCCCAGTCTCGGGGTTTTGTCCAAAAAGGTCAACATAGGTTCACGGCTCTCTGGTATCGCGCAGGTGATTGCGATTAAGGAAAACCGATGGAACTAACATTTCGAAAATTTCCAACCACACCCGGCGGCGGAAATGAGCCTTCAACTAAGTGTTGTAGATGAGAAAATCGTGTCAGTGTCACCACTTCAAAAATTACAACGTTAAGATAAATTCAGTTACAAAGAGTTACAAGCGGAAACAGCAATTATCACGAGAACACTTGCACGCACCTTGCGAGCGTACCCCATGTTCATCGGCGGTATAGCCTTCGGTGCGAGCTCCATTCAGAAAATGTTCCGAGCACAGTCTAGACCAGGGGTCTCAAACACGCGGCCCGCGACTCGCTGGGACGCGGCCCGCACGCAACCGGCAACGAGTCCCGGTTTCCATGCCTCGAGCGCTAGAAATGGCATGCGCCATCGTGATCTCATCTCACCGATACATTTTCGCTCGAAAAGTTGCTCTGATCTTTTAACGTATTCACATAGTTCACACTTACCTTTGTTCACTTGCCCTTTGTTTCGCTTTATTTTTTCTTATTCCCAGCTGTTTGTATAGTACAACAATCCCGCTACTAGGCTGCAAGAGTGAACTGTTCGCTGAAGAATACATCTCGGCTGCTCGAATTCTCTAGTAGCAGGAGCAACTGCCAAAGATAAAGCCATGAGCTCGAGATTCTCGCATTAAAAAATATCACCATTAAAAGACAAGTATTTGCTCAGAGGGTTGTAATACAAAACGTCAGGGAAGCAAGAACTGTCAAATTAACTGATTCTTTTTCTAGAGACGTGTTGAGCTTGGTCAATTCCTGAGTGAATTGAGCAACGGGAACGACAATGTACTCGAACTCTTGTTCTATTAAAAATTCCAGTACGTTGACGGGGCGGTGCCATTTTCATTCTTGTCAAACCAAATCTAAAGACGTCACACTGGCAATATTGAGAGTTTACAAAATACGTGGAGCACCAGGTCTCTTCTCTTTAAAATATTTAACACCCCCCCCGTCTTACGTTGGCCCTCGACCTTTCCTGTGTGGCCTATCTGGCCCCCACACTCAAACGAGTTTGAGACCACTGGTATAGACTCTAGAGGATGGCTTGGGGAAAAGTCTTTTCGGTTTACGGACGCAACGTACTGCCTCCGGAGATCGAAGTCATGTGGAAAGCGATGGAGCTTAGACATTGCAGCCGCACTTGCCGGATTCGTGCAAACTACATAGGTCCTCGGACAGTATTCGACGCTTTCTGTCGTTATTCGTACACCCTATAAACCTTTTCTGTGTACTCTCTACCCCAGCCACCTAATAGGCGTATCCGGTATGGGCAACGAAAAAAATACTAAAACGTTTCAACCTGTAATTAGTAAAAAAATAAGTGGGAGGCAAAACGATAATACGAGGGGCGTTCATAAAGTTCGTATTATCAGCACACAAAATAATAAAAAAAAAACGGAACAAAACAGGAATCAGCATGAGCGTGCGTCCCTCTAGTTTCCGCACAGTATAAACATCGCATGCTATTAGCGGCGAGAAGTTTTGGTGGCGCCCTCCTGTGGTTCCCCCTTGTGACGTCATTACCTTGCAAACAACAAGTTCGATGGTGTTTGTTATTAGCATGGTGGAAGCTTGAAATCATTGCGCTCTCAAAGGAACACTGCCAACACCGTCAAAATTAAAGTTCTTTCATTCCTCTTACTTCCGTCGATGATAAATCCCCTTTCCGACGTCATAGCCAGCGTTCGGCCAATCGTGGAAGGCCGACCACAGCGACGCTTTCGGTCGCGCACGGGGCTAATAGTAGCTCGGAACGCCGATAGGGAGTCGAAACATAAATGGCACCGCCCGTCGGTGCCAAGCACACTGAGTGATCCGTTTTTTTCATTCGAAGGGAAGAAATGCCAAGGATATTCATTCCAATCTGGGAGCGTTGTTCGGGGACAACACCCCAGTTTATGACACTTTGGTTAAATGGCACAGACGCTTCCAAAGTGGCCAAATAAGAGAAAAGCATTTCAAGGACGGCCACCAAGTGATTGCTGAAGTGGAGCGATTCCTGAACCCTCAAAACCAGGAGTTCTACAACAATGGTCTCCGGCATGTGGTGCATCGCTAGAAAAAGTGGGTAACTTTGGTGGCGAATATGTAGAGAAAGTCTCAACTCCTACTCGAGTTTGAGTGCTGAATCTCTATTCCTTCGTGACAATGACACGAACTTTATGAACGCCCCTCGTATGTGACGTCTACGTTTATATCCTAACTGCCTTCTACTGGCGTGGTGACGGCAAAACAATGTTTTCGCCCATACTGGAAGTGACGACAATTCAACATGGCGGCGCCCTTGAAGAAAGGGTCTATAACCGAGCAATGATGTCTCGATGACCGGGGGACTGTCGCCATCGAAGCCCGTGGCTCGAGTTAAAGGGATACTGAACCATAGAATTTAGTGTCCATAATAAGTGGCGCACGTTCTTTCCACGAGCCAGCAGCCGCCGGTGTGCGCGAGCACTCGCAACGAAAATGACGTCAAAGACCTCCATTCGCGCTTGAGGACAGTGAAATGCATGGGCTTCGGGCCAAAGGAGAATAAAGACGGGCTTTTCATCTCTACAAGTGAAAGCTACATGCTTGTTAGACCAATTAATCGCTTACCTTTTACACCAGACACCACTGTATAGATGAAAAACTTGTCTTTATTCTCCTTTCGCCCGAAGCCCCTGCATTTCACTGCCATCTTAACCGCGAATGGAGATCTTTGACGTCATTTTTGTTGCGTGTGCTCGCGCACACCGGCGGCTGCTAGCTCGTGGAAAGAACGTGCGCCACTTATTATGGACACTAAATTCTATGGTTCAGTATCCCTTTAAAGGGGCCCTCCAACAGTATTTGAGCGTCTACGTTTCTTTTGCGGTTTCTCCACGCTAGTGATCCCGGAAACCCAGTGGACAACGAAAGAGTTTAAAAATATTAGCGCATCATATTTTAATTTGACAACTTGGAAACACCTCCTCCGACGGTGGCGCCGCGAGGTGCCGAATGCGCGCGCATAACGGCGCTCTCTTTCACTATACGTCACATTCACTGGGTTTCGTGATTGGCGACAGCCGTCCCAGAAAGTTTGAAGCGAAATAAAGTATATCACACGTTAACCGTCATTATTTCTCTAACAAGTCGTTTTTATAGAGCTAATAAAGTTGCAAAGTAAAGTTAAAAAAGGGCGAAAACAACGCGCCTCGTCGCTCATGCGCGCCTCCCAGCGGCGGAGTACCTCCTACTCGCCGAGGTGGCTCCGGTGGCGGAGTTACCTTAGTTGCGGGAAACGAGCCTTCCGCGGCTGTCGTAGCGGAGAGAGATGCGTCGCGGCGCTTGCGTGTGTGTCCTCGTACGGCGCGACGCCCAGCTCCGCACTCCTTGTTAAGAATTCGGCGCTCAAAATCCGATAAGCCCGGTAAATTCATCGATGATGGCAACTTGATTCCAAAGCTACGGTGGTTGCGGTGAGGCCTAATGGCCGACCGTCCGACGGGCTATCAACCAAACTCGCGTCCAATTGGCCAACCGCTTTGCTCCAATCGCTAAACTGTTTCATTTTACGTCATGAAGCGCAATGTTTTGCTTATTTAAAGTTGTTTTCTGCAATATTTAATTTGCTAATAACTCACAAAATATTGCGAATTTCTGTAATATTTTTTTTCTCGGTGTTCCTGCTTTCATGGAGCTCCGTTTCTGCGCGAACTTCAAACCAGTCAAAAAATTGTTGGTGGACCCCTTTAAAGGGGCCCTCCAACAGTATTTGAGCGTCTACTTTTTTTTGCGGTTTCTCCACGCTAGTGGTCCCGGAAACCCAGTGGACAACGAAATAGTTTAAAAATATTAGCGCATCATATTTTAATTTGACAACTCGGAAACACCTCCTCCGACGGTGGCGCCGCGAGGTGCCGAATGCGCGCGCATAACGGCGCTCCCTTTCACTTTACGTCACATTCACTGGGTTTCGTGATTGGCGAGAGCCGTCCCAGAAATTTTGAAGCGGAATAAAGTATGTCACACGTTAACCGTCATTATTTCTCTAAAAAGTCGTTTTTATAGAGCTAATAAAGTTGCAAATTAAAGTTAAAAAAGGGCGAAAACAACGCCTCGTTCGCCTCGTCGCTCATGCGCGCCTCCCAGTGGCGGAGTGCCTCCAACTCGCCGAGGTGGCTCCGGTGGCGGAGTTGCGGGAGACGAGGCCAACGAGGCTTCCGCGGCTGTCAAAGCGGTCTGAGGCAGAGACGCGTCGCGGCGCTTGCGTGGGTTGTCCTCGTACGGCGCGACGCCCAGCTCCGCACTCCTTTTTAAGAAATCGGCGCTCAAAATCCGATAAGCCCGGTAAGTTCATCGATGATGGCAACCCGATTCCAAAGCTACGATGGTTGCAGCGAGGCCTAATGGCCGACCGGGCCGACGGGCTATCTACCAAGCTCGCGTCCAATTGGCCAACCGCTTTGCTCCAATCGCTAAACTGTTTCATTTTACGTCATGAAGCGCAATATTTTGCTTATTTAAAGTTGTTTTCTGCAATATTTAATTTGCTAATAACTCACAAAATATTGCGAATTTCTGTAATATTTTTTTTCCTCGGTGTTCCTGCTTTCATGGAGCTCCGTTTCAGCGCGAACTTCAAACCAGTCAAAAAATTGTTGGTGGGCCCCTTTAAGGTTGCGATTTTGAAACAGAAAAGAAAGCGCGAACGAACTTTGGGCAATGCATACACCCAACACCGGCGAAGCCTCTCATCCGGGACTTTTACTCTCTCTAACCCGCCAGCAAGGGGGAAGGGACAGGCAGCTCTTTCCTCTTTTCACTCTCACTCTCAAAATGGCGCTACCCAGGATAAAACGGTCTATGCAAAGATTTGGTTTTCCGAGATCGTTCGATATGACCGGGGGGGGGGGGGGGGTGGAGACGTAACGAATTTTGCGAATGACAGGTTATGTATGTTGATGGTGTATGTAAATATGCCTCTTTGTGAGCGAATAAAGCGGACATTTATCGAGTTGCGCCGTGTGTGTTAATTTTTCACGTGTGAAGTCCGAATTATCTAAGAAAAAAAACATATTTTTTTTTTGTAGACCATTTAATGCACTAGGCTTTAATTACATAAACCGGACACAGTGTCTGCAGAAAATGGTCTGGAGATATGGTACTTTTTTTATAGACAATTGGAAGGGCCATCTATGCTTGAGACCCACGGTTCATATTTAGGGTTTAGTCTTTTCGGATCAATCTGAAAAACTCCGAAAAACACCCGCCGGTAAAATTTTCGACAATTCGGTTTTATCCGTTAAAGAACAAACTTTCAGCGTACCAATGCAAAAAGAAAAAAAGGTATTAAACTTAGGTTTGGACAGCCCACAAGGCAGGCACGTAGCCAGGATCCTGTTTCGGGGGGGGGGGGGGGGGGCGCCAATGACGAAATGCTGTATGAGGGGGAGGGGGGAGAGGAGGTCCCAGCAAAATGGAAGATTTCAAGGGGGGGCAGGCACGTAGCCCCCTGGCTACGTGCCTGCCACAGGGTCAACGGTCTTTAGAAAATTTCACCCCAGTTTTTTTCCAAATCTCGGACCATTGACAAAAGTAATATTACCGCTTATCTCGTCAAGGGTCACCAGGACAACAGGCGTTTCGGGTCACGACAAAATCTACTCTTCCTGTTTCCAGTTTGAGCCATACTATTGATTCTTCTTAGAGTGAAAGGGGGGGGGGGGAGTGTTATGTTCTTGTATCAGTGAAAGTTGTGAATAATATAGTTTTCAAAGGAGGGGGAAGAGGGTGAGTGCAGTTAAAGCTTCTTGAAGCTTCTATATTACTCTCTTTACCACACTGCGAAGCCGCGCGGTAGGTTGATGGATGGGATGCAATAAATACTACCTTTAGGAGTTTATTGGTTTTGAAGTTTGGACGTTTATCGAAGCAACACTTGTTTGCACCTTTTGTCGTGGGACAAATTAGTCGACACCGAATCTAGCTGAAGAAATATTAATTGACACAAGCGCGTTCTTTTGAATCTAGCAGACGCTTACACCCGAATATTTTTCTAGTAAAACCACAGCAAAATTAAGCTACGAATTTCGGTGAATCGGGAAGCGAAGAAAATTAACTCCGATAAACTCAGAAACCCCCCCCAAAAAAAAAAAAAAAAAAGCTCCGAAAAACACCCTCTGAATTCGGCGAAAAATGAACTCCGAAAACACTGAATTCTACTTATATTGTTTCGAAATAACTGAAACGCCTAAAAAATAAAAAAAAGTGTCTTTATCTTTTATGTCTAGTTCTTTTTTTACATTTTTTTTGCTTTTACCTGAATCAGCCTTGCTTGTGATGACAAAGTTTACTTCTTTTTTTTTTCAATAGGGCGGAAGTCGCCGAAGTTTCTATACCATTGAGTAGTAAGGACCATATGGTATTCGCAAACAGTGGAAAGGGCGTACTGCGGGTCGTCAGCTGCCCAGAGCCGCGTCTGACTGGCGTCGCCTTCTTTGCAGGGTGCGTCGATGGGCGACGCCTACTTGATCGAGCACCAACGACCGTCGTTCTGCGAGAGTCCTCCCAAAGTGAGTGCTCCTCTGGAATGAGCGTCGGGATATGGACACAGTCGCCGAAAAAAATTGGTTTCTCGCACATTCGCGTGAACAGAGAGAAGCATTGACCACAGACAGTTTAAGAACCGCAGGGCGTAGCTGATCACGCTTCTCGCCTAGTGATTGGTACGCTTTAACGTTCTAATCGTCTAATGCTGTGATCGGATTGACTGCGGGCCGATAATGAGAGGCTCGAACGTCGCCACGCCCCGCCCCGCCTTTTAGAAGTTGTCGGTGACTCTTACATGCCCGAGTCCCACTGGAGCAACTAACAGAAACAAACGACAGCGACAAGCCTCAAACACATGCAGCATGCTCGCGATGGTACCTTTGGCAGGCGTTTAGTCGTTCGGAGCTCGTGACGCGAGCACGAGTGATTGTAAGCCTGCCAAAGATACGCTTGCGTGCATGATGCTCGTGTTTGTGCATAGCCTCCTTTGTTCTACGAAGCCTGTCAAATCGCGAAAGTTTCTGGTTTGAGGCTTGTCGCTGTCGTTTCAAACGACAGCGACAAGCCTCAAACAAGACAAGCCAGAGTCCTACTAGAGCGACAAAACAGAAACAAACGACTCGTTTGTTTCTGTTTTGTCGCTCTAGTACGACTCTGGCATTGGCGCCGAGATGTTTCGATGAAGCCCTCTTACGGCCTCCGTTCGTGACATCACGACCAGGATTTGCCTCGCCGTGATTGGCAGGATGTGTCTCGCCGTGAACCGGCGATTGGGCAGGCGTTATGAGCATGCAGGAAGCTATGACCCATGGTTGAAAGCGATAAGAGGATCAACGCGAGAAAGAAGACAAACACGATTCCCGCGTGTTTATCTTCTCTCTTGTGGTCGTCTTAGCGCTTTTAACCCATGGCTTCAATACGTTCGTCACCAACTAACCCAACAAGTATACTTTTAAAGGAAGCTTTGATTTTTGCGACCACAGCGACGCTTTTGATCGCGCACACCGCTAATAGTGTCGGAAGGGCACGCGGAAATATGAGCAAATAATGACAATAGAATTGTTTTTTAGTATTCGCAACTCCAGCTTGACGCTCACCCTCTCGCGAACGAACGGAGAACCAGAGGAGTGCGGACCAGGGGCCTTAGTGGGGACGGCAGCGGTGGCGGCGGCGCGGAAACGGTGGCAGGGACTGTCGGCCTTGATGCGTGAAGCCGTTTTAACAAAAAAAGCGAGCGCGTTAAAATAGGAATTCTTGTGCTCCGCCTTGCAACAGCGTTGCACGAAGGACCGGGATGTCTAAATTTATTAGGGTATTTTCTTATATCGTATACGCTGCGGATTTCTTGTCTTGTGCATGGCCGCCAGCTCAATCTGTGCTCAACGGGACGGCAAACGCTCCCGCTAGTAATGTAGAGCTCTAGCGTACGGTCTACGAAAAGTATATTCTTCGCTTTAAGTAGGAGAAAACTGGTCGCGTAACGGTATGTCGAGCAATACACATCGGAAATGGGTTTGCGTTTTAAGGCCGTTACAAAAAACATGACCATTTATTTCAAGCACTTTCAAAAAACACAATACCCGTACTTGCTTTCAGGTAATTACAAAGAAAATAAAGAAATGCTCGAAGCATTTTAAGCGCGTCTGTGTTAGCCAGCTGTTCGTGACGAGAGCTTAGAACCGGCAGTTTTGGCAAGAGGGGCCGCAACGTTGCAAATAACACGGTACAAAAAATGTACGGTATAGTATTAAAATATTTCTTTTTGATATAGCAACAAATAAAATTCCTAAACACGCCGATTGTGTTAATAGACCCCTTTCGAAAATGCGCACTCTGTTGGAAGCTGTGGAATCCCTTCACAATGGCGGACGCACAAGACACCGCCAATGTAGGAACCTTAGAAACCGTACTAATGGCATTTCATTTCTAACTTGTGCAGTGTTAGAATTTCAAACTCTGTGGTGTCGCGTTTTCCGCCATTGTGCAGTGGTTCAGACCTTTTAACAATGGGCGCGTGAATTTCGAAAGGGGTCTATAGGCAGTTCTAGCATAGCGTTACCGCAGGCTACCATTGGCTACCATGAGCACGGCAACGCTCCTGGCGCGCGCTGAAAATTGTGCTTCAAAGACGCAGCGCGAGCTTCCGGTTGCAATGCTACACCGCACTAACGTTGACACCGCACGGTAGCCTGCAGTAACAAACTTCCTATCAACAACCGTAGAGCAGTTTGATCACGTGTTGCAACACACTCAAATCGAGCCGGTGAGCAGCGAGTTGCGAGCCTGTGACATGAATGCAGCTATACTGTGAACGCTGCTCTTCCAGAGCTTGATAGTCATCGTGCGTGGCTCACGTTTTAGAGCACTGTTGGCCAGGCAAAGCGCAAACACGTTATCTTCATCAGCCTCAAAAATATTCTGCCACAAACAGTGACGTGGCCGGTGCCCAAAACGCGCTCGCCCACCACAAAGCTTCCCCAGTTGAAGTTTCTGCAACTTTTAAATATCAGCATGCTCGTTTTCTTACCGCGCATCAACATGTCACCTGTAATACGATCCTGCCCAAACCGCTTCGCATTTGTAAACAAATAAATCATTTTTAGCGCACTGACCAGCGTCAGCGAGCAGGCGCACGTGAAATCCTGGAGAAGCTATCCTCGTTTCTTCCGCCATCTTGGAACTATCACCCCGCCACATATAGGGCGTTGGAGTTGCGGATAGGGGGCCCCAACGCTTTGGGTAACCCAAAGAGCTTCGGGTGTTGCACTGCACATGCGCAAAACGTCTGCGCTTGCGCAGTGGGACGCCCCAGGCTTCCTGGTGAACCCAAAGCGCGTACGGGCCGCCGATTCTAAAACTCTGTATTAGCTGATGGGCCAATCAGCGCGCGACACTCGTTACAGTAAGTATAGCAAGCTGGTTTGGCGATCACTCAATGCTAGTCGATGGAAACGAAATATAGTTACCCCTAAACATGCTGACACCATCATATTTACGTCGTTATCATCTTGAGCGGAAAAAATCGCCATTTCTGAAAACTCTACGCGTATAGACCTTTTCCATTTTCCTTCATCCTCACTGATCAGCCACGTAGTTTACACGTCCGGTGGGGATTTAAATAAGACTTGACACTTATAATAAGTAAAATAAAAAATAAAAAAGAACAATAACGTAAAATAATAAAAACAAGGCTAAGTGCCAGTCGCGATTAAACCGTGAACACTTCCCAGTAGCGTGGCGACAACAAAACGATGGTCTCCCCAAAATATAAAAAGTGCAAAAAAAAAAAGAAAAGAAAAAAAAAACTTAGAAAGTTAGAGCCGAAAGTTCACGGTGAGCGCCATGGACTACGGAGGCAAAAGCACGGTGTCATCATTTTCAAGAGTCCAATCGACGTTCTTTGTAATCTTCGTCCCCAACTTTGTGTTTCAAGAGGCTAGGGCCACAGGTGCGGATTTACGATTGAGTTTAATAGGCAAACACACGAACCTGCGAAGACAGAAACATACTACCAGACCAACGTGATGAACCAATCGCTTCCCACAGAATTAGGTACGTTCCCATCTCCATTCAATTCAAGTAGTGGCGAACTCATGCAGATGGTCTCCTCTCTGCGTCTAATTTAAAAGGCACTCGAAAATGTTCTCGGTCTCTTTTTGCCGTACCATTTACTTCTGTATCAGCCAACTGTGGGACACACCCCTACCAGTCAGAATGGATCACAAGGTCGCGCGGGAATTTCAAACGACACACAACGCTCACGTGAGACGTCAGGAAAAACGTCACGTGCGTCGTCACGCGAAACGCGACGTTACGCGTGGAATGAAAGTAATGAAAACGTGACATAAACCGAGCGTTTTATTTAAGGATCCCGTGTCGACGAGTGGGCCTTTTGTCGAGAACTGAAAGCAGCGAAGTCGAGATGGGCCTATTGCCGGAGCGGGTCGATCAATGATTCAACGATTCGAAATCGATGCATGAACATGCTTCAACTTTCAGCAACAGAAATTGAAGGCTTTTTTTCTAGCTATATTATGTATTATTTTTGAAGATAAGAAGAATCTAGTCCCGTTGCGACGGTCAACATAGGTTCACGGCTCTCTAGTATAGAAACAGACAGAACTAACTTTTCGACAACTTCCAGCCACACCCGGCGGCGGAAATGAGCTTTCAACTAAGTGTTGTAGATGATAAAAACAAGGCACTGTCACCACTTCAGAATATCAATATTGTCACGAACGGAGGTGACACGAAGACGAGCAGTGAACTGAAAAATAAATGTTTAATGGGCGAACTTGTGCCAACCAAAAATAAGTAAGGAAAGAGCGTCGAGGCAGCAGAAAAGCAGGCGACGATTCGGCGGCGAAACAGAGCGCGAGCGAGACTGACTCGACAAGGTCGCGGGTAGCTGCTTATCTACCGTGCGTCACTATCTCGAAAGTTCGGCAAAGAAGGCTCGAGTGTCGCGCGCTTGGAGCGTGGATGAACTGGCACTTTCGAGAACAACAAAGCAGGTGGAAAGTTACGTCTGGTGCGAGAATGAATGCGAATCTTCTAGATGCCGGTGACCGAGCGTTGCTTTCTCGGCCCTGCGGGCGGCATTATCCCCCCCTTTTAAAAGTGCATCGTCCCGATGCAACGCGAAAGGAAAACAGAAATGGCTAAAAAAATTTACGGTGAAACGAAATAAACATGCAGTGTTGCAGTCTTAGCGCGCGTAGAACGGCTTGAGTCGAACTACGTGGACGACTTCGGGTCGTGGCTGGCGGCGTCCTGATGGTCGAGTTCCGTCGGGGAGCACCTCGTAGTTCATGTCCCCAAGGCGGCGGATGACCTTGAAGGGTCCGAAATAGCGTTTTAACAGTTTCTCGCTGAGGCGGCGGCGGCGAATGGGCGTCCACACCCATACCCTGTCTCCGGGCTGGAACTCCACGTCGTGGCGGCGAAGGTTGTAGCGGTTAGCCTCGATACGTTGCTGGTCCTGAATGGCCTCTCGTTCCTTTGGGGAGACCCGGTACGGCGGCCGATGCACAGGTAGCGCGTCCTTGTTGGTAACGATCCGGTGTTTCGCAACTGTTGTCTGGCGCACCCTCGACGTCGTCGCAAAGCAGTCGCCGAACTCGGCGAGGAGGTCTCCGAGCTGTCGTCGTTCCGTGGCACTGAGCTTGGGGTTAACGTCGAGCTGCGGCGGTGGTGTACTGTACGGCTTACATGGCGAGGGCTCGTCGGAGATCGCGGCGATTTCGGCGTCGGCACGCGCGCTCAGACGCAGGACGTCTTGAACGAAGCTGGTGACACTTTCGTTGTGGCCTTGCGTCCTTGTCCGAAGGAGGTCCTCGGCTCTCTCCCTTCGGTGCTGACTGGCGAACGTCCCTCGGAGCTCTTCTTTCAGCTGGCCCCATGATGTTATCGAGGTTTCATGATTCTCGAACCAGTATCGCGCTGCGTCCTCGAGGGAAAAATAAACGTTTTGCAGGCGCTGTTCGGGAGTCCATTGGTTGTGCAGCGCCACCCGTTCGTATTGCTGCAACCAGTCTTCGACGTCTTCGTAGATCTCGCCGTGGAAGGACGTCGGCGTACGAGGGGCGACGGGCAGGTAGACGACGGGGCCGGCGGTCGGGGTCTGCAACGACTGGGGGTTCATTGTCGGCTTCGTCGACTGGTTGGTCTTCTTCGGAAGTAGATCGAATTCTGGGGTCAACCCTTGATCACGGCGGCTTCCTCGGGTCTCGGTCGTCTCCACGTACGGTCTTCTTAAGCCGGGGACTCGACTTGTGCTGCGAAGCCTCAGAGGGGTACGCTTTATGGGCTGGGGTTACCCCGCACCTCCACCAGAAATGTCACGAACGGAGGTGACACGAAGACGAGCAGTGAACTGAAAAATAAAGGTTTAATGGGCGAACTTGTGCCAACCAAAAATAAGTAAGGAAAGAGCGTCGAGGCAGCAGAAAAGCAGGCGACGATTCGGCGGCGAAACAGAGCGCGAGCGAGACTGACTCGACAAGGTCGCGGGTAGCTGCTTATCTACCGTGCGTCACTATCTCGAAAGTTCGGCAAAGAAGGCTCGAGTGTCGCGCGCTTGGAGCGTGGATGAACTGGCACTTTCGAGAACAACAAAGCAGGTGGAAAGTTACGTCTGGTGCGAGAATGAATGCGAATCTTCTAGATGCCGGTGACCGAGCGTTGCTTTCTCGGCCCTGCGGGCGGCATTAGAAATGTCACGAACGGAGGTGACACGAAGACGAGCAGTGAACTGAAAAATAAAGGTTTAAAAGGCGAACTTGTGCCAACCAAAAATAAGTAAGGAAAGAGCGTCGAGGCAGCAGAAAAGCAGGCGACGATTCGGCGGCGAAACAGAGCGCGAGCGAGACTGACTCGACAAGGTCGCGGGTAGCTGCTTATCTACCGTGCGTCACTATCTCGAAAGTTCGGCAAAGAAGGCTCGAGTGTCGCGCGCTTGGAGCGTGGATGAACTGGCACTTTCGAGAACAACAAAGCAGGTGGAAAGTTACGTCTGGTGCGAGAATGAATGCGAATCTTCTAGATGCCGGTGACCGAGCGTTGCTTTCTCGGCCCTGCGGGCGGCAATATTAAGATAAATTCGGTTACAAAGAGTTGCAAGCTGAAATAGCAATTATGACGAGAAAACTTGCACGCACCTTGCGAGCGTACCCCGTGTTTATCAACGGTCGAGAGGATAGCGTTGGGGCAAAGTATTTTCGGTTTACGGACGCAACCCACTGCCGCCGGAGATCGAGGTTATGTGGAAAGCGATGGAGCTTATACTTCTGTCAGACAGGCACCTAAAAGGACTTTTACGCCAAAGGAAGTTTAGGATTTTCAAATGACCTTTAAGTTCTGCCGTGCCAGACAGTGCAAGTAAATGTCAGTTAGACGATGTTTACAGCGATTGAAGTTCGTAGCTCGTTCAAACGAATCAATCACGTTCACTCCAGAAAAATAATATTTTGTCTTTCTCAAGGAAACAAAATATAAAAAAAGACGAAATGACGAGTTAAGTCGAGTGACTACAACAAAGTCCACTTCAAGCCCAAGCAAAGTGGTATTTTGGCTATTAGCGGCAACCCTGAGCATCTCCCGCTCTCTCAGTGATAACGTTGTTCAGTCCTCCCGCTCCTTTCCGTGCTTCTGCTACGCTTTTGCCCTGTTCGGTTCGGCGTCGTGCTCGCGCTTGAGTTTCATCGCACGCGTCGGAGGTCCTCCAGCCAATCCTTCCAAAAGTCGTATCAGCGCCCAGGTCGCCTCAACGCTCCAATGGAAGCGCGGCGATCTCTTCCTACTCGTGTACGCTCCTCCGTCGTTCGACATATCGGACGACGCGAGAGTGAGATACAGAAATATATATGTACAAAAAATAGATCGCAATACACATTAAAGAATGATAAGATATAAAGTAGAGAAATAAAAGATAATGAAGTATGGTTGTAAGGTAAATCGAGAGGAGAAAATCCGAAATCCCGAAGCGGACGATGCGAGCAGCGAGCAGCGGGACGACGAGGCCTTCTGGATAGCCGGGGCCGTGAGTACGAAAAACTATTAGTAGAGCGAGGTCTGTACAGAATATACGTGAAACACGCTCTTTTTCAATAAGAAAAATACCAAAAAAATTGATGATACATATCAGTACGGTCTTTTATTTCAATTCGCTTCTCTAGTCTTGACCGCTGCTGACGAGAGTAGGCCTTTAGCAGCCGTAAAGGAGTTACGGGAACTCAGGTTCTCGAAAAGGACCTTTACGCTAAATGCCATTTGAGTTGCCGTGTGGCACTGCCTAATTGACATTTACACTGAAGGTCCTTTGGCGTAAAGGTCCTTTTAGGTGCCCGTCTGACAGGGGTATTATTAAAGACATTGCAGTCGCACTTTCCGGATTCCGTGCAGGCTACATAGGTCCTCGAACAATATTCGACGCTTTTTGTCGTTATTCGTGCGCCCTATAACCGAGTAATAGTGTCCCAATGACCGGGGGACTGTCGCCATCCAAGCCTGTGGCTGTATTTAAATTTTGGGAATTTAAAACAGAGAAGAAAGCTCGAACGGAGTTTGGGCAATGCAGACACCCAACACCGGCGAAGCCTCTCATCCGGGACTTTCACTTTTTTTAACGCACCAGCAAGGTGGAAAGAACCGGTATACCTTTCCCCTTTTCTCTCTCGCTCTCAAAATGGCGCTACACACGATAAAAGTCTATATATCAAAAGAGCTTTTTTTTGGTTTTTTTTTTGTTGCGCAATAACCGCTCTTGCCGACCGGAGAAATCTTCTGGAAAATCATTTTATGCGTGAAAATTTCGATATTCCAGTTGATCAAGTGCGCGTGTCTCACGTTCAAATGCCTCGTTCTTGGCATTTGAGGGGATGGACCAACACGTCGACCGAATGCATTAAGAAGCCAAGCAGACGCCCGACTTCCGGGACTAGCACTTAACTTCCGGTGGTTTCACTCGTGCCGCCCAGTCTTAGAGAGCAGCTGGCGCTTAGTGACGTCATACGTTTCTCAGCGCCTGATTGGTTGAGATGGGTCGTAGTGTCGGCTGTGGTCCATCATAAGGGCAAACGGAGACAGCCCGAGCCTCGGAGAGCGCTTAGGAAGGGCCGGGGCTGTAAGCGGCTTAGCGGCAAATCCTCCGGGGGGCGCTGGACTCGCCGGGGGCTAATGAGCGCCCCAGATCCCTCGTGAGCCCGTCGAGACAGCTGGACCCGTCCGACGTGTGCAGCTCGGCAGCTCGGCAGCGGGCACCCCGTCGGAGAAGAGCCCGGTGGAGCTGGCTTATCGTCCGACGCGGGGCTTTCCGAAACAAATCACATTTTCAAACGGAGGAAACAAGACCGTTCCTAAAATACGCGGCGCCTCCCATCGCCTCATCGACGCAGTGTTGTACGAAACGGCGTTGCAAGGAACGACTAGCTGAGACGCGTTCATTTTTAGGAGAAAAGAACGCCGTGCCGTTCCATTTTGCAAGTGTGGACCTGGAAAGGGAACTTGTTACACTTTTGAGGACACGCCAGGATGAACGACGTTACTTTTATTTTGTGTATTCATCTGCAATTTTACCCGATTTTAGCGGGCGTTGGAGAATTTTATTATGGTCTATTTCAACCTCCGACCTGAAAGGATCGTGAAATGTCCGAGAGATAGTAGAAAACAAAAAATCTGGAGCAAATGTCACCGTCGCGACCCGACACGTAGCTCGATGTGGATATTTTCACTCGCTCGCTTTGTCTTATGAACGGATAATCGAGCGCAATTTTTTTTTTTTATTAAAGTACGCAAGCGTAACGCTAATGTTACGACGCGTTTTAATCTTAGAGATGCAACGGGAGCGCGTTCACTTCGAACCCCTGGAACTTGTAACGGCAACTCGTTCCAAGATTGAGAAGGAACGAGCTTTTGGTCCTGTTTCGGAGGAACGTGTGTACAGCACTGCTTCGACGCACCCCGGCAATCCGATTTACAGCGCGCAAAGAACTACCCACGAACAAGAGCGGTTCGTGTTGGTTTAGCGTTTTGCGATTTCAGAACGCAAAGAAGGTTGGACGATAACAAAACTCTCGCACTGGCAAGCGCTCTCTTTTCTTTGTGTTCCGAATTACGCCGCTTCCAGGTTGTACGAGCAAGACCGAGCGTACATCGGATCGGCCGCACAATTCCCCGCGCCGCGCCCTGCAATGTCGGCTCAGCGAGAGGCCTTTGAAATTTCCGCAAAATCACGTAACTTTTAAAGTAGAAATCTTTTCGTTGTGAAACATTGGTATCTGGTTGGCACCGCTAGCTCAACATTTGGACTGGGAATGAGCGCTCGGCGTTGCGTAGTTTATTCGTAAAATAAAGAAAAAGTGTTTTTTTTTTTTGAAGGGGGTGTGTGTGTGTGGGGGGGGGGGGGGGGCCCGCTGTAGCATGTTAAAACGGGCATTGGCAGAAGTTGACCCCGCGCATGCTTTAACACGTGCTCTGAGCGGTGGTGTGCTAGTAGCACACTCGGCCACATTTATCTTTCCTTTTTATAGTTTATTACGCGAAATAAGGCCAGTACCAATGGTTCGACTATTTTACTTTAGGAGTAATCACTGAAAGAAATGTTTATACTTTGTCATAACATCCGCTAGCGTAAGTTCGTGCCTCGGCTGTCGTCGCTGGGCTTCCATGGAGTCATTATTCGGCGCCCTTCTCTGCGTTCCTCCTTATGCTGTTCACTAGAACTTGCGTCCTACTGAACACGAGCGTGTCCTCCCATATCAATACTCGTATAACTTAGAGAAGACAAGGGCAAGCGCATGCAGTCATCGGCAACGGGTTTACGACCCGCACCAAGCGAAAAACATGGCTGAAGCATGGCTAGAGTCTCCGCAGAGCGTCGAAGCCACGGTCACGCTGCTAAAGTATACAAAAAAAAAAAGTTTTTGAAAGGCTTTTTGACGGCCGACGAACTCTTTCAGATCATGGCAAATGGCTTCGACTCGAGCACTATCACCCCCCGACGTACCAGAAAGGCAACTGGACAATAAAGAACTCTTTCGCGTCAAAAAAGAAGCTTAAAAGAACCCCCTATAGGTTTTCTCACGCAGAACCCTTTTAGGGGGTACCACGAAGAACCTTTTAGGGTGCAAAACATGGGCAAGCCGAAGAACCCCTAAGAGTTTTTTTTACGAGCACATTTATGTCTATATTGTACACCAAACAAAAGGCAGCCACTCTCTGAGCCGCTTTTCTTCCTTGCATGACAGCCCTGTGACATTGGTTGTACAAAAATTGACCGCCACCTCTACCTTGAAAGTCCTATAATGCGGGAAATGCAGTATTTCAGAAGGGAGCATTTGAATTTGTTTAGAATGCGTGGCATCAAGATATATGTATATATATATATAGTGTGTGTGTGTTGTGTGTCAGGGGGACATATTATAGGATGATGTATGATAGTCGGCTAATTAATTAAATTCGTTAATTAACTTTTTAATTAATATAGACATATGTGTTCTAATTAGAAACTTTCTCAGCGTCATGAAAACCCTAAATCAGTCATTTTCGGAAAGACTTTGAGCGCGTGTGAAGCGTGTAGTGCACTAAAGTTACCATACTTGGAGCAGGTACAAGGCTGGGGCTAGATAAGAGACGGAAAAATCGCACGGGCGCCTTATCGCAACCTCTAGCTTTGTACCTGCTCCACGAGCGGTAACTTGTTCACTACTGCTTTTCACGCGCTCAAAGTCTTTCTGAAAATGACTGATTTGGGGGTTTTCGACGACGCTGAACAAATTTCTAATTGGAACCATATGTCTATTTTCATTAATTAAAAAGTTAATTAACAAATTTTAATTAATTAGCCGACTGATCGTTACGATTATCACCCTAGAATCTGTCCCCCTGGCCGTATAACTGTCCACAAGTGTGTGTGTGGTGTGTGTGTGTGTGTGTGTGTGTGTGTGTGTGTGTGTGTGTGTGAACGAAGAGGGGAGCCTCGGCCTGTTTGCCACTTGGGGCGGGTCGGGCATCCACCGACAATGACGTCATGAGCAAGCCCTCGCCTATATATGCGAGGTAGATGACACGAGTCCCAGCCGAACGCTGACGCAGCACTCGGTGTCCAATCGGCGCTGGCCCCCCGGTAGGTGACGTAAACAATTCTGCACGACGGCCTCGTTGTCCGGGAGGTGTTGCTCCGAGACGTCGAGCGACGGGCGACGCGCGCGCCCGCGCGGAAAACGCGCTTGGCGGTCGACCGCCAGAGTGCCTCCGACGCCCTCGCGTGCTTTTTCCAAGCGTGCCTGGATATCAGAGTGTTTCCAACCGCTCGATCGGGATCACGTGGTTTATGGGAAGCGTTTGCAAAAATACGAGCCGCGAGGAGGCGACGAAGGCGTCGATCGTTCGCGAGCGTCTTTGTCTTTCCTCCGCGCGACAACGCCGCGCGTGCGCACTTGCGACCAATCTGCGCAGGGGGGGGGGGTGCCTTCGTCATCAAACTGCGAATGCTCCCCGCGGTTTAAGTCGCTTCCTCTCTTAAAATCTAGGTTCTCTACTTGTTCCCTCCGACTGGGTCGGGGGGCCCTCGTCGTCATTTGCATGTTCATTGCCGCGTCGGGGGAGTGACGCCATTAGCATACCCTGTCCGAAGAGATTGGACGGACGAGAGGGAGAGAGTTGCCCGAGTGCTCTCGTTTGAGCGAGTAATCCGGCCCAGCAGCTTGGGAGGACGGTCGCGAACAGCTGAGTTCGCAGGCGAGGCAACAAGAGTGCGAGCGGGGGACTTTGACTTCGAAAAACGTGCTTCCTGAGAACGACCACTCGCGCTTGAAGAGCAAGAGGGGCGTGATCACACCACTTTAGTGGCCTGAGCGAAATTAACGAGGCTCCTTACCCCTCGAAACTTCGTCTAAATAATGTAACGTGCGGCGATTCATTCCGCGTGAACGCCGCAGAATGGAAGCTAAAAGCCCGATTCATATGACATTTTCAGTCGCGACGTCACTCGGGCTGCAAAAGTTTGGACGGTAGCTGCGATGCTCGACGTAGACACTAAAAATCGCAAGCAGAATCGGACCAGGTGAATCAGGCATAACAAGTGGGTGATCTGGTAACAAGATGCAACATCTCCATGTATCTGCTGTTTACACCGAGGCTGCGTTCCCCAAGCAATTTTTAAACTTAGAAGACTTTTGAGGCCTTCACTTACTTCTTATCGCAACGTTTGGTCGACTGCCCGCTTCCGTTTGAACGAGCAGACGACAGTTTTAAACGAGTTTGAAAGGGCAGGGAACAGTTTGAACGATCAGACGGCCGTTTTGAACTTGAAGACGCACTGAAGCGTGGTCCGCCGGTAGTTCTGACAACTTGACGGTTTTCCCTCGTTCATGTCTGGAACAAAACGAATAAATATGACGACCACAGGAATCCGTGAATTCAACCCAAAGTCCTTCCCGCACAGGAAATCGTGGTCCGACACCTATTCACGCTCTCGGTCGCACCGAGTAGGAAGACAACACATGAAAACGATCTTTACATATTTCCCGGTTCTCTTGGTACAGCTTTTAAGGCCCCCATTTAAGGCCCGTTCACACTCTTGCAACCGAGTACGACCGAGAGAGACGAGACCGGTTTTTAAGCCTCTTGCGATCTCTTAGGACCAGCTCCGCGCTGCAGCGCATCCGGTCCTAAGAAGTCGTAAGAGGATTAAAAACCAGTCTTGTCTCTCTCGGTCGACCTCGGTTGCAAGAGTGTGAACGGGCCTTTAAATTCCAAAAGTTCGATCCAAGTCCGTTCTAGAACTCTGTATGCTTGCAACAAAGTGGCTTGGTTCGTTTAGTCCGATGTTGGTACGTTTTACGTGTGCCCGTGAAATTGATTTTCTATTTTGCGCGAGAGAAGTTTTCTATTTCTCTCGCGCATCATCCTTTCTTTCTTGGCTCGAAAAACTTTTGTCAAAATTGTAAACGACCATTTCTCGTAGGTAGTATGCACATTTGACCTCGGAAATCCCGCAAAACCTTCGCTCTAGTAACATGCAGTTTCAGGGTCACCGCATAAATGGCGCCAGCGTGCCAGTGTGTTCTCTCGTCCTAAGAAATTTTAAGATGTTTCAAGGCACTCGGTTCCAAGGAGTCGCAAGTGTGTGAACGTGGGCCTTTAGTCTGCCCCGATCTGGGCCCGACTGGCCGGGTCCAGCCAGCCCCAATCTGGGGTGAGGGTTTCCTCCACCCTCAGCTCAAGCGGAAGTGCGCCCGAAGCGCCACCACCGCGGAGTGACGTAACAGAGTTGAGTTGACGTTTTAAGCTCTAGTTATACCCTAATTACACGGCACCCTTAACCGCAGTTAAGTGGGACCAAGGTCAAACTTAACTGGGATTAATGGTGCCATGGGGAGGTTTCTGAGATGGCCTAAATATTGCGATAACTCATTCTAAATATTGCGATAACTCATTCTGCTGGGTCTAAGCAACCTAGAAATCCCAAAATCATGACGATACGCGGCCGATTTTCGTATTGAAAAGCAATCAAAGATCGTAGCACACCGCGAGTCATCTCCGGTGATGGGAGGAGCAAGGTCCGAAACCAGGACCACTTTCAGCGAATAGCGAGCGAAGGATCCTCGCGCCTCCGACTGGTAGATCCGCGGAGTGATATCTCGAATGCGCGCGGCTCGTTGCCCATACAGCCCGGACTACGATTTAACCCAGCGAGCGCGCGCTCGAGAGCTGACAACCGGACACATCACTTCCGTGAAAGACAAAACACAACAACAACACAGTGCGTTGTTTTTGAGACGATTGTCGCAATAATTGTTCCCACGCCGCGAAAAAAAAAAAAAAAAAATCGACTACTTTTATTTGTTTTTATGATCCACAAAAGCATGCACATTTTGTTGTAACAGCGTTTGCAATCTCAACGAAATGTCGCGTTTTGATTGGTCCCATGTCGTCCAGGCCGCCGGAACAATGCTCCTCCCATCGCCGGAGATGACCTCGGTGTGTCGGATATTTTATTGCTTTTTTTTTTTTTATTTTGATAGGGAAATCGGTCGCTGATTGTTATGATTTAGGGATTTCAAGGATGCGAGCCCACAGAGTGAGTTACCGCCATACTTAGGCGATCTCAGAAACCTCCTCGGGGTACCTTTTTAGGGCACCCATGTAGCAGCCAAGCATACTTAAGCGTAACTGCGGCTTAGGACCGTCCGGCTTCAAATCTGCTTAAGGCGTGTCCGCAGACTCTTTTAACTGCAGCGTACGCAGTTTTTTTTTTAGCTTTTTTTAAAATAATTTATGTGCAGTGCGAATGCGGCTCATACATCGGTCAGGCTGGCACGCATACACCTTCATAAAGAACGAGATGAATTAAAGTATCCCGTGAACGCCTCCCATTTATTTATTTATTTATTTTTGGTGAACAATGGGGACGCGTGTGATAGCGCGCCTTCTTGTGCCGCTGTCCGCGAAGCAGTTGCACTATTTGAACTTTGGTTCCTCACGCTCTGTTGATGAGAAATTTCGTCGGGCTTTGACTGCGCGTGCGACGAAGTATCGTCGAAGGCCCAAAGTCCAGGCTGGAGGCGGAAAATCTATACTGGCTTCTTGACCTGTCACAGACTCAAAAAAAAGAAAAAAAAGAAAAGAAATTCGTATCCTCTTTGCTTTTTTTTCATTCCTCGTTTTTGTTTTGCTCTTTTCCTGTTTTCCTTCTTTTTTTCTTCTGGCTTTTCGTTTTGTATATTAATTTATGTTCCCGACGATTTTGATAGATGTCGCTCCAGACTCTTTTTTTCTCTCTTACTTTTCTTCCACTTACGTTGCGCTGCTCGTGTCGCCCTTGCCTTTGTTCTTGCGCATTAAAACGTCACGACACCGGAAGCAGACGACATATTGTCACGGGTGGTGACCAAAAGAACAATAAATAAACAGGAAGAAAGAAACGTTTAATGTGGCGAACTTGTGCCAAAAAATGAAAGGGTACAGAAAATAATAACAGAGCGTCGCGGGCGTCGAAGTCGGTGTAGAGCAGAGTCGAACGCTGGGGCGAAACTGACTGCGGCTCGCCACGCGGAGCCTCTTATGTACACGCGTGGGGTTCTGGAAGATTCCGCGTAGAAGGTTCTGCGTGTAGAACATTCCGACCTCGAATGAGCAACACGGTTCTCGAATTTACCAGAACTTCGTCAGAGTCAGAGTGAACAAAAATGCGTCCACGCGGCCAGGATTCGAACCCAAGCTTTCTGCGTGGAAGGCACGCGCGATAACCGTTAGGCCACGAGCGCGCTGCCTGCTTGGTCAGCTGCGCTCGCGGCATTACTCCCCCCCTTTAAAAAGTGCATCGCCCCGATGCAACACAAAACAAAACAAAGCAAATAAAACGGTAAACTAAAGAGTCATTTGGAACATCATTTCGAACACATAAGGTCCATGGTCCTATCGCGCGTAGTACGGCTTCAGGCGCACGACGTGGACGACCTCAGGTCGTGGTGGGCGGCGTGATGACATTCTTGTTCCGTCGGGCATCACCTCGTAGTTCAGATCCCCGAGTCGACGAAGCACTTTGTAAGGTCCAAAGTATCGTTTCAGCAATTTCTCACTGAGGCCGCGGCGACGGATGGGCGTCCACACCCACACCCTATCTCCGGGCTGGAAGTGGACGTCCCTGCGACGAAGGTTGTAGCGGCCGGCGTTGACCCGTTGCTGGTCTTGAATCAGGAGTCGAGCGAGCTGGCGGACTTCTTCGGCCCGTTGAGCAACCACCTGGGCGTCGTCGCTCTCACTGTCAGCTGGCTCATGGGGCAGCATCGCGTCCAGCATCGTCGTTACTTTCCGACCATGTACCAGCTGGAAGGGTGTGAATCCAGTGGTCTCTTGAACCGCCGTATTGTAGGCGAAGGTGACGTAGGGCAACACCTCGTCCCACGTCTTGTGCTCTACGTCGACGTACATAGAGATCATGTCAGCGATTGTCTTGTTGAGCCTCTCAGTCAGCCCGTTGGTCTGGGGGTGGTACGCAGTTGTACGACGATGGCTGGTGTGACTGAGTCGGAGGATTTCTTGGGTCAGCTGTGCCATGAACGATGATCCGCGATCTGTAATCAGAACTTCTGGAGCGCCGTGCCGGAGGACGATGGACTCAATGAAAAACTTGGCAACTTCCACGGCAGTCCCTGCAGAAAGGGCTTTCGTTTCGGCGTACCGCGTGAGATAATCTGTGGCTACGATGATCCAGCGGTTCCCCGACGTCGACGGCGGAAAAGGGCCAAGTAGGTCCATTCCGACCTGCTGGAAGGGTGCTGTTGGCGGAGGAATTGGCTGCAAGAGTCCGGCCGGCCTCGTCGGAGGTTTCTTGCGTCGCTGGCATTCATGGCATGATCGTGTGTATAGATGGACGGTTTTGGGGAGCTTGGGCCAGAAATACTTTTCACGAATACGGGCCAGTGTCCGGCTGTAACCAAGGTGTCCGGACGTCGGGTCGTCGTGGCAGGCTTGAAAGATCTCCTCCCGAAGTCCGACGGGATTACCAGCAGCCACGGCGAGTTGTTGTTCCCGAAGTTCTCTTTGTAGAGTACACCTTGTCGAATGGCGAAGGTCGGCAGTACTCGTGAGAAGACACGTGGCACGGTACTCCCGCCCCCTTCCAGGTGATCTATTAGTGCGCGCAGCTCAGGATCGTCTCGTTGACGTCGGGCCATGTCGTCGATGTTCACTGCGCCCAGGAAACACTCGTCGTCATCGTCGTCGCTGCTGCCGGAAGGTGTTTCGACGGGAGCTCTGGATAGGCAGTCGGCGTCGCTGTGCTTGCGGCCTGACTTGTAGACCACGGTCATGTTGAACGCTTGTAGTCTTAGACTCCATCGAGCGAGCCGTCCTGACGGGTCCTTGAGGTTCGCAAGCCAGCAGAGCGAGTGGTGGTCTGTGACTACGCGGAACGGGCTCCCGTATAAGTACGGACGAAACTTCGTGATTGCCCAGACGACCGCAAGGCATTCTTTCTCAGTCGTCGAGTAATTTTTCTCCGCCTTGGACAGTGTCCGACTCGCGTAGGCGATGACTCTCTCAATGCCTTCTTGCACTTGGACCAGTACTGCGCCAAGCCCCGCGTTACTAGCGTCCGTGTGAATCTCGGTTTCTGCATCCTGATCGAAATGTCCAAGAACAGGAGGAGTCTGCAGTCGTCGCTTCAGTTCGTGGAATGCCTGCTGCTGCTCTTCGGCCCATTCGAACTTCTCGGCGTCCTTTGTGAGGTTTGTTAGCGGTGCGGAAATCCTTGCGAAATCCCGAACGAAGCGCCGATAGTAGGCGCATAGTCCAAGGAACCTTCGCACGGCTTTCTTGTCTCTCGGCGCTGGAAATGCTGCGACGGCGCGAGTCTTCTCTGGGTCGGGGCGAACGCCTTCGTCGTGTACTT
>JABSTQ010001071.1:0-19075 GCA_013358835.2 Ixodes persulcatus | reverse complement strand
CTAAGTATAGCTCGAAATATCTGCAGTGTGGCTCGTAAAGCAATCAATTAACAAACAAAGTGTATATGTGCACGTGTGTGCGTGTTTTCTTCAAAGTTAAATTTGAGGGTTTTACGTGCCAAACCAACGACGGGTATCCGGCACGCCGCAGCGGAAGACTGAGGATTAACTTGGACCACCTGGGGATCTTTTGACGCGCAACCGAAAGCTCGGTTACGCGGTGCCTCCTCCACAATAAGCCTCCGTCAGGTTGCAGGCACCTCGGCCGGCATTTGAACCCGCAACATGGGGGATCCGTAGGCGCAGCGTTCTCGCTCGGAGCCACCGAGGCGGTTTGTGTTTTCTTCAAATGTCGGTGCATTTTGGTGATATGTTTCAGACTGACGCTAAACTTGGGGGATATCTGTGAAAAAAAAATCTCATCACAGTCGAATCAAAAGGAGAGAGTTTCGATCAAAATCGGTCCTGACTGAAGCAAGAACTTCTCAAAATTGTGTTTTGCCGGCTTAATGAATGTTTCTTTTTCTTGTCTTTTTTTTTTTTTTTACTTTTCACGCCGGTAGATGTTTATCAGTATTTATTGTTTAAACCAACTTTTTTTTTTGACGCGGACGGATTTACATTGTGTCCCCGAAATGCATTTACAGGTCTTTTTTGCACCGCAAAATAAAATAGGCCTCGCCGGAACCTCATTCTACGCCCGAAGGTAGAGCAAGAGGTTTGAACCAGGTTCCAAATTCACCGCAAGCCGATATTTTATTCAAGTTTTAAAACATTTTCTAAAAATGTCAATGGGAAAATGGTGCTCTATGGCGCCACAAACTGTAAACGGCAAAATGGGCCCCATTTTCCCTTTGATATTTTCAGAAAATCACTATAACTTTGAATGAATATCGGCTCGTGCTATCTTTGGCATCTGGTTTGGGCCTGTACAGCTTCTTTTCGGCAAACAATGAGCGTTCTGCTATGCAAAGTTTATTTTTGAGGTAAAAAAACAAACAAAAAACACTGTAAATTGTGTTTTGGAACACCCTGCAAGTGTGTTTTGAGGTTAGAATCCTATAGACAACTGATAGGCAGACGCACGAGGCTTAGTCCTGCTTAGTAGTCCTTGAAGTGTCAGTACATACCACAGGGAAAAATAACGCGTTCAGCCCATAAACGTATTCTACGATGAACGCTCCGCTAAGCCGAATTCTGTTCCAAACCAATTTTATTTCCGTCTTTTTCCTTTTTCTTTCCCGTTTGGTAAGATGCAGAAACATAAAACTTATCCTCTCCAACTTTTTTTGCGCATACAGTTTCTCACGCATAGTTTTTTATGGTACATAAACGGTGCCTGTAACGTCACAATTATTGACGTATTGATTTATGCAACGCCTTCGTCAGAGAATCAGTAGGTCTCTAGAGGTTTCGTGCAGCCTATTCGTTTTATTCTCTGTAGCAACCGTCTGCTTAAAGTTGAAGTTTGCCATTTTTTCGTGTCCACCGATTCACCTTAAAGTTGTCTCATCCCACAGGTAGACACCGATCAACAACTTGGCGAAATATTTCCGAGAAATGTAATTTGTTCGTGAAGTTATTGGAGCTTCAAGTTACGTGTATGAAGTCAGTTCCCACCAGTGGCCCCCAACTGGCAACGATGCAAGTCACACGGGAAGTGACTTCGATGGTTGGTTCCCCCGCCATGGCTTCCGACCCTGCAGGCACCGATCTCGAGGTGGCACCGAGAAAGCATAGTAGGCAAACTCCTCACCCAATAACCGGACCCATACAATTGGTGGCGGCAGCTGGTGACGTGCCATTTACTGCAGGAACAGCAGCGAATATTGCCCAAACGTGTCGTTTAATAGCTTTCCGGGGAAGGCGTCCTTTGCGAACAGTGGCGCCGAGCTGTACGGCGTAAATCATGGAACCCGTCGGGTGCAACTCGAGTGCGCTCCGAACACTTACGAGCCGAGTGTTACGAGTTGACAAGCATGCTCAAGTTGGACTTCGGCCTTGGTCGGGGGTATCGTAAGCTGAAGCCTGGTGCCGTGCCCCCAGTGTTCAAGTACAATGAGCCCCGACGATCCCCTATCGAAAGAGGAGCGCTGACGAAGAGGTGAAGAACAGAGGTTGGTTTGGGCCTTTCATTCATGTGACCACTCGAGAAACGATCACGCTTTTTTCACGCTGCTGTCAATTCCTTTCTACGAAATGGCGTGGATTGTCAGGGAGAGTTGAAATCGTTCATGTATTTGAATGTCATGTACTGTGCTTTGCTGAGTGAAGTGCCAGCGATTGAACAGGAAAACAACGTGGAAGTTCCAAGCGTACGATTGAACTCCGTCGTCCTCTTTCAAACTTGGAAGGTAATCTCAACGGCGCTTGTCTTCATTTCAGACAGCCGAAACATGTAGACATTTTCCAAACAAGGGTAAATTTAGTTTTACCTCATCCAATACTTGTACCAGGAGCAACAGGAAGTGTTTCTTAAGCTCAAATATATGCCACGCTGCGTCGCGAAATCCCGGTGGAGCGCGTTCTCGGGTCCCCCCTTTTCGGGAACTTTTCCACGAAAGCCACTTATATTCTTTGCAACCCTTGGGGGACACCAGCTACAATCCCATAATAAAACACGGAGCTCTAGCTCATCCAGCCCTAGTCAAACTTGGCTAGGTACTTAAAGGTACCTGGTAGGGAAGGGTGGTTAACTTTTTACCGCGGTTAAAGTTAACCGGCTTCGAGCAAACGAGCACAGGTGTGTTTGTGTGTGTGTGGGTGTGTGTGTTGTCTACTTTTTTCTTTCTAAGTTTTGGGTTTTAAAGATGTTAACAGTTCAGCAGCACGCCTGCACGTGCTTTGTTATTTCAGTCGTTCTTGTTTTTAGTTAAGAAATTCAAATTGAATGGTACAATAGAAAGGCACTCACCGAGTTTATGTCCTTGGCCAGAAAACATAACCAATGCACAGGCCAGAAGTAGCGTGAAGCATAAAAGCGTTTCTACAGCCGGTTTGTCCCTAACAGACCTGCTGATAAGAAAAAGCACTCAAGGTTTGTCCGCAAGTAAAAATAAATAATATTCCAGCTTTATTTGCAAGTGCCTAAACTGTTGTACTACATGACATCATACTGGAAGTCGAGCGACGCAAAAATTATTTTCACGCGATTCTTTTGAGTATGGAAGTAATTAATTATGTACCTTGTGCACGTCTCTTGCGCGACTAACGCGGTCACGGCAAACAAAAGAACAGAACCGCCGCAACAATTATAATATGACTACCATGGGGTCAGCTTTCATTATCATACCTCCCGGAGCCTCCGTACAGAGCTCGACAAAGAGAGCAAGAAGACAGGTGAAAGCATCCGACCTGCAGCACTTCAGGCGCTGCAGGTCGGATGCTTTCACTTGTCTTCTTGCTCTCTTTGTCGAGTTTTGTAGGGCAAAGCAAGCGCCCCACCTACTTGAAGTACGCCATGTAGTGCAGCGTTATACCAGGGTAGCAGTTTCGCTAATCATCCGTCTAAAAATCCAGGATTTTCGCTGCGCCTTGTATCTCAACGATGGAACGTATTTTCGCTTTCACAAGCTTTCTTCTTTCCTCGGCGATACGTGCCGTATTCCGAGACCACCGTGGTCGGGTGCGCCAGCAGTAATGCCACGTCGAGCTTTACCGCACTGAGCTCTAATATCAAGGAAGCACTGTGTCAGCGTCCTCAGACCTCGTCCGGCCATCCCTTCAAACGGTCTCACATCTCTCCAAATAAACCCCTTGGCGCTCTTGAGGACACCCTCCTTCATCGCGTTTGTCTCAGAGGAAGAAGGTTTCGGCTTCTCAAGTTATCCCCAGAGGGTCGGATTTGCCGTTTGACATTTGTGCTTAAACAGATTAGATATGCCTCTATTGTGGCTCGAATACTGAAGCACCTACTTGCAAGTGCTGCATGCCATAAAGTCCTCGATAACTTCGTCTTTGTCAATGATTTCTATAAATCGTTTCCAGATCTCCAACTTGACCGTGTTACACTTGGGCATGAACTGACCGCTTCAACATTTCTCGCTGATGACGTCGTAGTCTATGTCGATGTTCCTTCTAACCACCAGAGGTTACGATTATATTTAGACTCGCAAAAGTAGCGGAAATCACGCTGACCGCTATTTTCAACGCCGCACGGGGAATCAGAAACTTTACCAGTGTTCCCTTTACTCTCCCCTAAAGTCTGAAAGCCTGGGAAAGGAGGTCATATATAAAAAAATAGTTGGAAAGAAAGGAGAAGATGTAGTGGTTGGAAGACAGAAGCCTTTCTTTCTTTATAAATTAATTCTTTATTAATTAAATTATAAATTCTTAAAATAAAGAGAGAACTTTATTTTTCAATTTTGTTTTGATTCTCCACTTAAAATTCTGCAAGCACTTCAGGCGCTGCGGAGGTGTGATCTTCAAGACTGTCTTACGAACTTTGAATATGTGACGGACTGAGGCACGAATGTAATCTCCGCACTGAGATCACTGGTGCGCCTAAATTGTGCCCCATTCTCAACACTGTTCTTGAAAAGACACTGCATGCTGACCAACGTGATGATGCCATTGCTCATTTAGATTTCCTCCGAGTCTGTCGATCATTGGTTACATTCTTGAAGCGACCTGGCCTGCAGTGCCGTTAAGAGTTCTCGCTCAAAGGAGACGTCGAGACTAGGTGAAACAGCAAGTTAGTCATGCTTTCATCTTTTTTTCTGCAGTGGGACCAGATTTCTGCAGTTCTGACAGAGAAAGGCGAAACAAGCCGCGTCCACGACATTGAGTAAAGCACTTTGCAGTGTCTCGTGTACTTTCTTGGGCCCTTCAAAACAGCGAGTTATGCCCTGGAGTCACGATGTAGACAAACCCTCTACTTTGTGTACGTGTGGCGAAGGCAACTTCTGAAGCACCTAGAGAAAAAAAGTAACGATTCTGAGCTTCTGCAGGCGCTCAAAGATCCCGGCTCCTTCATGAAAAACTCGAACAGCACAGCTTGCACAAGGTAGCTGTGTTTCTCCACCCCAAACTAAAAAGCTTGCGTCTGCTCGACGACTCAGAAAAGCGTTCCGTACACAATGACGTCAGGAAGAGGATCGCAGCTGCTAAAGAGCGTCGAGTGGCGAAGGAAGATCAAGTCGAAGATGTCGAGGTTATCTCGGCTTAAGAACACCTTTCGAAGAGAAGAAGACATCCGAACGACGGGGCTCTCAATCTGGTTTGGAGGACACCGACGACGAAGTAGCAGACACAGCAAGTGACGAAGTCGACAAATACATCGCCTTCAAGTGGATACAGGAGACTTCATTTGATCTGGTGAAGTGGAGGAACTTGCGTCAACACGAGTTTCTTTACCACACTCTCGCGGCGCAGTTCGTGCATGTCATTCCAACAACAAGTGCACCAGCGGAAAGAAACTTCTCATTGGCGTGTATTTTAATAAAACAGAGGCGAACAAGCCTGAGTCCATCTATTATTGACGATATATCGTTCCTACACAACAACCTCATCAAGTGAAACGGGCGGTTGGGTGTGAGTGGTAGCCTTTCCTCTCTTACCTTTTAATTGTTTGACCGAACTAAAATGTCATAACGTAGTATGCCCTATTGTTAACTTTTATGTTTGGAAAGTACGCCTCTGCTTAAATTAAGTGTTACAGAGCACGATATATATATATAAATATATACTGTGTATATATATATATATATATATATATACACGGTGTTTCAGAGAACACAGGCCAAATCACTCCTGCGAAAACTACTCATCGCAACGAAAAAAGGCTTGTGTCGTTTTGGTCCTGGGCCAGGAGCCATTTAGGAAAATTAATAAAGTCCGAGATAATTAAGTTGTTAATTACTTTCGCGTAATTAACCTTTTTAATATTGTGTTTAAGGGCATGGTTTCAATTAGAAAATTGCTCAGCATCATCGAAAAACACTAAAGGAACAAATTGCAGAACGATAGAAGGCACGCAAAGCATTTTACGGCTTTCTGAAAAACCGCACAAATTCGACGGGTTTTTAAGTTTCGGTTTGCTATCGGAGCGCATCTCGGCCCCGGCGGCACCGCGCCCCGTGGAGAGATAGTGCAATCAACCTCTGCTGCGCGGTCATCGCACGACGCAGCAGAGGCTGGTTGCAGTATCTCTCTACGGGGCGCAGTGCGTTTGGGGCCGAGATGCGCTCCGATAGCAAACCGAAACTTAAAAACCCGTCGAATTCGTTCAGTTTTCCAGAAAGCCGTAAAATGCTTCGCGTGCCTTCTATCGTTCTGCAATTTGTTGATGTAGTGTTTTTCGACTATGCTGAGCAATTTTCAAATTGAAATTATGCCCTTAAAAACAATACTAAAAAAGTTAATTACGCAAAAATAATTAACCACTTAATTATCCAGCACTTTAATAATTAATGTGCGGAATAATCACGTAACTGCGTTCATTTTCCAGCGACACACAGTGTCTCGAGAAGGCTGGTCGGTTTTAAATTGTAATATAAAGACGATGAAGCATTTAATAATAAAATGGCATCCACCGCGTATTGTGACCCGGAAATAACTTTGTACAAACATACGCGAACAACTTAAAAAGTGTTATTTGTCTTTTTTTATTATTTTTTCATTCACGCTGGATAGTATTATGTAAAATTAATGCCGGGATTATGAATCGAATGCGGTTCCAAATTTTATGGATACGGTACGGATCCGGATACAAAGTTTGTGGATGCAGATTGGATGCAGATAATCAAACTGTTATCCGCGCAAGGCTCTAGAAATGGCAACCCGAACGCTCTTAGCAAGCATGTTCTTTTTAGCGCGAGATGCCAAACTTATTATCATGACGACTGATATTTTGGTACGGAACCGGTTTAATTATGCGCAGGTATTCGTGAATTCTCAATAACCAGAACACGGGCTATACTTGGCAGGAGCGCTGTGAAGGACCAAAAACACGCTGTTTGTTTACGGGCAGGCTCACGCCGTTTTCCCGTTTTTCGGTGTGGTGCTCATGCGCACCACACCGACAGCAACGCCACCACTGAGGCGTGACGTCAGAGTCGAGCGTTCGTAGTATATCTCCTGGAAAAAAAAAAAAAAAAAGAAAACACGAAGCAAAGTCGGATTCTTCATTCAAACTTTTATTCGTTCACTCGTCTGCATGGGACGCAGAAGTACGCGTGAGTCGGTGTTCATCAAGTTCGGTGAACACAGATTCGCTCGCATTCAGCTTGGACGCGTGATGGTTCTTTGTATTGCAGGTCTGGCCAAAATCAAATACGCATCCTTTTCCGTCAAAGCGCCAGAAATGGCTTCGAGGTTCGAGGCAGAGCACCGCTGGGGCTAAAAGATAGCAGCGGGAGTCTCCTTTTTCTGGAACATAAACGCGTCCAGAGCGTCAGTTCACCCGATATACTTGCGCAGGGGAGGCAGAACGCCGGGCTCCGATTGGCGCTCCGACTGGATGGACGGTGGGTATAGACCTCGAGCTGCTATAGCATCGAGGTCTGCCCACTTTCCTTTTAATCGTAGCCAATCGCAGCCCGGCGTTTTGACATCACCGCAACCCGTTGCGAAAAAAGAAAAGAAAAATAAAAGCAGAAGAATTCGCGCTTCGCATAAACTCTGCTATACTCCATTTCACCTTATGTTGAACCTAAGGTGACGCTATGAACTTTCCCAGCCAATTAAGGACCGCCAGCGTCTCACACGACCTAGTGCTCAACGCGTCGCCAAGCACAAACTGAAGATCACGTGCTATATTCTCCGCGCGAAAGTGGCTGCGCTGGCGCGTAGCACCCGCTGCGGTCCAATTTAAGGTGGAACGGAGTATACACTCTACAAGTCCGACAGTAGTCGACCGTATACGATGCCATAAAGCCGATCAAGCGGCACCAAGAATGCACCGTCATGGCAATCGCGATCTTTGTGCGTTTTATACATCGAACGGCTGAATTCCTCACTCACATGGACTCCGGGATTCGACGCTTCGTTCTTTGCGTGATTGATTTAAGCGGCGATGGCAGGAGTGTAATGACTACAAGCCCCGAGCACCATGACGGTGTAATTTCTGAAACCGAATGATTGGCTTCATCGGGTCGTAAAGAACTTTGCATCGCTTATCCCCGGGTGAAAAATGCTGAGTCAATGAACTGAAGACGCACTCGGAGGTCTGGTAAACCGCAAAGCAGAGCAACAGCACACGCTCAGAAGGACTTTCCACAGCCCGGCAGACAAAGGTGGCAAGCGCCCAGAAGGCGACTTTTGCAATGGTCTATACATTCGGCTGCGATTGGATTTTGCCACAAATTGAGTATATAGAGTTGCAGCAACAACAGAGTGTTTTAGAATGACGGAGCCCATCGCTTTTGGAACCCCGAGCAACTTGGGACGTCGGACTGCACATGCGCAGAAGTTCTACGCATGCACGGTGCCGACGCTTCAGGTTGCTCCGGGGACCTAAGCTCTTGTTGTTGTTGTTGTTGTTGTTGTTGTTGTTGTTGTTGTTGTTGTGGCTCTCGTTGTTGTTGTTGTTGTATCTGTTGTTGTTGTTGCTGTTGTTTTTCTAACTCTCAGATGATCAGTTTTGGCGATCAGCTATAAACTCTCAAAGCGGAAGAAAACAGCGCAAAAAAGACGCGGGACAAGAACACAAAAAATGGAAATACAGCGCTTATTTACGACTTCGTTAGTTTTTTTTTCTTCATGGCGACAGAACGGCATCAAAGAAGAAAATAAAAAAAAACGAAGTCATGAGTCACATCTGTGCTTGTGTCTTTTGTGTTCTTTTCCTGCGTACTTCTCGCATAGTTTTCTCCTGTTACCAATATGCACCGACTAGCCCATCTTCAAACCCTATTACACTCGAAGCTGTGCCTTACGCGCGCCGAAAATATAGCCAACATATTTATATTCTTTCGAGTTTCATGAAAAAAAAAATATTTTCAATGTGGGATCTAAAAACAAAACCGCGATTAGTATTTAAAATTCTAAAGCGAATGGTATCATAGAAAAGGCACTCACCGAATGGGTCTGGGATATTTCTGCCAGAAACCACAACCAGCACCACTAGAAGGAGAGCGAAGCCAAAAAACGTCTTCATGCTTTGCTTCTCACGGGAGGAACTACGGCTTGAGAAAAGCATCCCCTGATTTATAGATTATTAAGAAACATCTGAGGGCTATTAGCAAGTACCTAAATTGCTGTACATGAACTAATGAATTCCTAGAATGTGCGCGGTACAGATGCGATTTCCACGGGATATTTTTTATTCTCCCACGCAGTATTTACAAAATTTGTGAGTTTTTCGCGCCTCCCAATTATAATTATGATAAAACTATCAAACGTTTCTCAGCCGCGCTTTCGAAGTTGTATTCGTCGTGCCCCGCTAAAAAAAAAAAAAAAGACTCGTGTATAACCACTAAAAGATACTAAGTTCTAAAATTCAATTGCCGCAATATTGCTTTTACGCGTTAAGGTAATACATTATGCACCTTGGGCAGGTTCTTGCATTATTACATTTCGTTTCACATTAACCACAGCCAACCCGAAGACCCGATGGAGACATTCGAGCATTGTCATATGGCACTCATCGCCTTTTGTGCGTTCTTGCGTAATTTTTTTTTCTGTGTGTGATTTGTTGAGCCGTTGGTGACAAAGATACCAAAATGATGAACGACCTTTACGATGCGCTTCTCAGGCAGCTTCACTCAATTCACGGTATCAAATTGGCTGCGGTATTATTCGCAGTGTAACTCAGTCACATCACGTGAATTGGATTTATTGTAGGCTTACTCATGTAGGCTAGTCCCGCAAAAAAAAGGAAGGGAAAAAGGTAGCAACGGCGCGTTTTCCTCCCTTCTACTGACGCGCACCCAAGCGGACACGAGAAGAGGGAAGGAACGAGATTGTGTTTCCCTTCTACAGGCAGACGGAAGGAAATGTACCGCCACCCCGCCTCATCATTCTTTGGGTTTTCTTTTTTCGAGAATGTCTCGCGCTTTGTTTAAAACATGTTGTTCAGTTGATTAGTGAAAACCACTGAGCCTGCGTCCAAGACGGGCAGGTTTTGCTGCCGAGTGCCTGAGTACCTTCTGTGCCGAGTTCAGTTCTGTTTTCCGATGCGAGTGACAACCAGCGTATCAATGTGGTTCTGCACCTTTGCGTGTCAGCAACATACCAGCAACGTCGAGATGGCAGTGTTGTGCGTTGTGAACGGAAGACTGAAATAGTCGCTGACGTGACCACGTGTTCGCGTATCAGTGGTGTAACAACAATACGAGATTACGTAAACAGTCGGGCATTGAAGTCGCTGGTCGGGCCTGTGATCGGAGGGGGCGGGGTGTCGCAGGTTGACATTCCGGTTTACATTAATGAGTTTTAAGACGGCTTCAGGAATTATTGTGCAATCGATCGACGTGCGGATAGTCATGTTGGAACGCGGGTCTTTACCGTAGCTCCTATTGTACAATGGTCAATGCCGTCTGCGATGTCCTGTTGTCTCCAACCCAAGAGCGATTGAGCTCTGGGAATAGGACCGAACAGTATGAACCATGAAGGAAAGTACTTATATTTGATGTTTGGAATATTAATCTTAAGGAAAAATGGCCATATATCCAGTTTGCATTTTTTTTTTAATACACTACGTCTCCTGGAGAATCTGCCCTCCAAGCGGCGCGGTATCGCTAGACGTTTGCGACGTAGCTAGCTACGTCGCAAACAGAGCTACACGGCGTAGCTCTGTACGGTTAACACCTGTCGCCAGTCGCGGCTTTGACTGCACTGAAGTTGATGGAAAAGTGATTTCCTTGCCCGTAAAGCATTGCTTCCAGCTGAGTGAATACCCCATCTACAGAGATTAATTCAAGACGACAATTGCAGCCGCACCGAACAGCGCAAATAGAAAAACAATAACGACAATAGAAAAACTGGCTACCACGTGCCGTGCGGAAAGCAAACACATTCCTTGGAACCGCAGTGGAGTGACTTATTTTAATAGCTTTCAAATAATTATTTCATTAGCTTTTAGTATCTACTAAGAAATTCATACCCGGATCCGTTCAAAATATTCTCAAATCTATGACTGTACTGAAACAAATAAACATGGTGGAAATTTTATTCATTGCTCCGGTGGTCCCCAAGAACATCCGTACCTTCAAATCGACGAGTATGCAAGCCGTAAACGCAGAGCTCGGAAGTAGTTATCGGGTTAGTGTGTTTTGGTATTGATGCTTTTATGTGCCGTGTATCTGTTTGCGCTTAATGTGTATGTTCAGCTGATGCTTGTATTCTGCATACTGTATCTACATCTCGTGTATAATATGGGTGCCCAAGGTGCCCAAGCGCAATGGTAGCCACTGAGTAAATAAAAACAATTTTAGCACACGAATTGTGTGGTATCTAGCGCCACCTAGACTAGCTACTTGCAATCACTGTGCTTGACAATGCCATCTGATAGCAAGCGATTAAACCTTCTTTAATGATTCCCGATAGTTTCCGGATACCGTGCAACGATGAGCGAAGTAGGTCTGCTTTGAAGTTTCTCTTTTGAGAGCGGCTTTGGATTTCGCGAATGGTTTGTTTCTCCTCCGTAATGTGCGGTTCACGAAGGAAATTTGGATCGAGGAGTAGCAAAGGTAACCTGTAAACTGTGCGAAGTATCTGGGTATCGGTTGTCTCCAGTTAACATCGCCGTGCTGACGACGAGAACACTGAGTGGCGGCTTTCGAAACGGAAGTTTCTTTACCTGCGGGAGGAAGCTGGCTCCAGAAATCAATACAGTTCGCGGAAAGCTCGTGTTACGCGTTTAATTACTGCTCCGCTCGCCCCGTGCAATGGACGTATCGTCCTCGTTAAGCCTCATTGAGCTCAGTTTACTTGCTTGGGGCCTCTATAATGAGATGCAGGCGAGAGAGGGACTTTGTTCTACTGTTTTCAGGGCGAAAATGTTTCCTTTTATGAAGGAACATAGGTTACAAAAGCGTGCCTCCCTTTAGTGAGATTTATGAAGACCCTTTCCTTAAGAGTTTAGGGTTGAGAACTGGACAAGGTGGTAATCCATGACAACCATTGCCAACACTGCGGAAATTCCGCGGAATAAGAAGTTTTCAAAGAAATATAAAATTTATAATTTATTTACGTTCTACGATACCCCAGCAATTACAGCCATCAATAACATTACAATCTTTTGTCAAGAAAAGCAGAAACTTAAAATTGTTGAAATAAAATCGATAAGATTCAATTAAAAAAATGAAAGACGTTTACAATCCCTGTAACGACGAATTAGAGCGCAGCTCTTGAGAAGGAGGAGGGGAAGGTACGAAGAGGAGGCTGTGCCCCTCCTCCTCTCCTGCTCGCTTCCCATTTAGAGGAAAATTTTCCGCTAAATTTAGCGGGAAAATATTTCGCTAAATTTAGCGGGAAAATATTTTCCGCTACATTTGGCGGGAAAATTTTCTCACTAAACTGTGCGGAAAAATTTTCCCGCTGAATTTTGCGGGGAAAGTTTTCCGCTAAATTTAGCGGGGAAATTCACCCAAAATGCACCGCGCAGTTACGCCGACGCCGACGGAGACGGAGATGGTGACGCCGCTCAAGCTGGAAACAAACGCCTAAGAGCTGCGCTCTAAAGAAGATTAAGATTAGTGAAAAAAAATGTAATGCGCGCCAAAACGGTACACTACCGCGTTTTAGAACATAAAAGCTGGTATGTAAAATATTTCAGGCAAACATTTCGATGTTCTTTGTTGTTCAGTCTCAATTTCGTGCATGCGGCCAGACATTGATATCCAAGAAAGTTGGGGACGAAACTCGGCGCAAAAGACAAGGAAAAAAGAAAGACAAACACGGCGCTACTTACCACCCAAGTTTTATTTGTGCTGGCATCCAGTACAAATACTACCAACGCCAACAAAACGGAATCCAGGAAAGAAATAAGAACAAAAAACCTAAATGGCGAAAATCCGCCTACAAGTTACGTATCATCCTAGAGCCATGAACACAGGTTCTTCCCACTCGTCCAAGAAAACGCCGTTCTTTATCTGACCACGACAACGAGGGTTCGCTAAAAGATTAGTTGCCCTAATATATAGTGGCTGTAGAAGGGGAAGTGTGGCGGGTGCCGTATGCGCGCAACGATAAAAGGGGGGAGCGAGGCGCGTTGAAAATGTTTAGAGAGCCTGGATTGTAGAGAGGTTCCCTCTCAAACCATGCTCTGCATTTCCGCGTGGCATGGACGAAATCAGGCGGAAAGGCGGACACGCTCGCAGACGACCAACGCGTTCGTCACCTCCTCGCAGCCACTTTTGCGAACGCAGCCCACATACCACGTGACCCTGATCCAGCAGTTGGAAAGTCTCTGTAATGTAGGCTCTCTAAATCTTTTGAGGACCGCCGACTCGCCTGCTGGCTGCAACGCCCCTATAGCCATCTCCGAAGGTCTCATTTCGGAACTTTGATCGCAGAATCTTCACCGCGGAATTCAGGCGCACGACCCATTTAACTGGTGAAACGTGCACAAGAAAATAATTGGTATGTGTATTGCCGCGAGCGCAGCTGACCAAGCTGGCAGCGCGCTCGTGGCCTAACGGTTATCGCGCGTGCCATTCCACGCAGAAAGCCAGGGTGCGACTCCTGGCCGCGGGGACGCATTTTTGTTGACTCTAACATAATGTTCTGGTAAATTCGAGAACCCGTGTTGCTTGCTCGAGTAAGAATGTTCTACACGCCGAACCTTCTGCGCCGAATTATTCCAGAAGCCCACGCGTGTACATAAGGGGCTCCGCGTGGCAAGCCGCAGTCAGTTTTCGCCCCAGCGTTACGACTCTGCTGTCACGCCGACTTCGACGCCCGCGACGCTCTGCTTTCCTCTGTTCCCGTTTTTTTATTTTTGAGCACAAGTTTCGCCCCATTAAACGTTTCAGGTTTCCCAGTTATTCTTTGTTTCTATCCGTGACAGTATATTTATTAGTAATCGTCCTAATCTGCCCAAATTCAAATTCGGCATAGTTCCGCACTTGACGAGCATTTGAAGGAAAGTACGGGAAAGATGTGGCAAATATTTGGCAAACATGTGCGCACATGCGAAAACGCGATGGCGCCAGGGATTGCGAATGGCCGCCGTGCGGTCGTGCGGTTGAATATCGTACGTTCTAGTACTACCAGCGGTTACGACCAAGTACGGATTACCTAGGCGAAATGGTACCTGTGTTTATCAGTCTTTGAGTGAAGTTCTCATTAATATGTTCTGGACTCAAGAACATGAAGGATCGACCAGGATCGACGCAGTCCACTGCGCAAGTGACGAATGATGTGGTACATTCTGGATAAGGGGATTTTCATTTGAACTTTCCAGTGATGCAACGAGGTAGTTTCAACATTGTCTGAGAAGTAATTTAAAGCACACCACGTAAGTCCCCTAGTTAAAATCGTATATACATAAGAAATTTCTATGTCCAATAAACGTATATAATCAAATGAGATTCTAGAAGAACATGAAATAACCTTATAAGAACATATAAGAACAATATAAGATTATATAAGAAGTATCTTATATATTTTTATATAATCTTATATTGTTCTTGTATATCCTTATAAGGTTCTCTTATGTGCTTATATAATCTTATTTGACCATTTGAGTTTCTTGGACCTAGAAATTTCTTATACATAATATTTTTTACTAGGGTCTAGCAATCCTGTTTTCGGCTTATAAGTAGTTTGTCCCAACACAAAATAATATGCAGCTCTCTAATTAGGATTATTTAGCGGTTTTTATTCATCCGCATAAAACTAAACACAGAACTATCATGCTCGACGTTGCACGTCCGGCATTCTTAACTCTTTCCATTTTTCTAATCTATTGTGTGTGTCCTAACATCGAAAATCGGCATTTTAAAAGTAAAAGAACGAGACGTCACGAATATGGGACGCACACTTTCATCCAAATCTGACGTCACGTGACTCAAATAAAAAAACATGCATAAACTTACAATAATACTGTTATTTATATTTTATTTAAAGAAAATTTAAAGAAGCCATAGGAGGTGTGGTTACATGTTGCCTTAATGTGATACGCTTAGGAGCACTTTCTCGGGGCAGAAGCGACTGCCTCAACGAAATATCAAGTGACGGAAAGGTTACCATTTTTTAGGCAAATAATTCCATTCGTTTATTGCCCGATGGAAAAAAGAAGAATATTTGAAGTCACCATGCTTAATTATATAATGTTATTGTTCTAGTATAATTCAGTCTAGCCGAAACTCTTTTTGAAAGTTCGGTGTATCTATCCCTATTGACATCGAAGATTCCATTGATAAAATAATATAGATTTCTAAATCTATTTTCGATATACCTCCAATAGCTTGATTATCCCAGAAAACTTCACGCAGGCACAGTATATGAAGTTATTAGATATAAATTTTCCAGCCAATTTTTGCACACGTTCAAGTTTATTAATCGCATCTGCTGTGTGCGGGTACCAAATTGTGTGAGTGTATACCAGTATAGGTAGTACGAGTGATTGGTAATAAGTCTTTTTGTTTCGCTATCCGCAAAATTTAAGGTGCGTAAGTGCTTACAATTTTCCACTGGCCTTATTAGCTATGTCATCTATATGCGTCGCCAAAGTAGTTTCTAGTGGTGTTTGCCACTCCAAAGTACATGTAGAGGTCAACAAATTTGATGATGGAGTCCGCAGTTATTGCATAGCTATATTTAAATGATTCTTTTTCCAGATTACTGACATCGCAACGGTTTTTACCGTTGTTCATTTTCATTTGCCATTTCTTTAAAAATTCCTTAATTATATTTGATGCTCATTGAGTATTACCTGTCTTGGGGTGATTTTATTTGAGAGTAAATAGCACAGTCATCAGCGAATATTTAACCGGAACATGAATGTCCTTAACGATATCAATTATATAAATTAAGAATAAAAGAGGCCCAAACACTGAACCCTCTGGTCCCCCCGATGATACTGGAAGTAGTGAGAAGTATTGTCATCAAGATATACATGGTGCGTTCTATTTTGACAGATAACACCCCACAGTAAGTATTGATTACTTTTATAGATATAGCAAAACTTCACGTGAAGTGTAGGATGCGATACTCAATCGAACGCCTTTGAGAGATCAAGGAACATTAGGCCTGTCTGACTCCTACTATTTATTGAATCTGAGAGCTCATGAAGTAGTTCGATCAACTGACTACTCAATAAATAATTATCTTCAAAAACCGGCGCTGGAATGGAGTAGGAATATTATGATCATCAAGATTTGAATCATATGTGAAAACATTTTATGCTCGAGAAGCTTCCAACACGTACTAGTTAAAGATACAGGCCTATAGTTCGATGGATTGTTTCTATCTCCTGATTTGTGAATAGGAATACATTTCCCCATTTCTCTTTGATTTGATAGTACCCCCCACGCAAGACACCTTAAATATTATGAATATATACTTGGACAACTCCACCTCTGCTAACGTTTAAAAAAAAAAACTCATCATGATGGAATCAGCACCAGGAGATTTCTCTGGATCAACGTTATTTAAAAATGAAAAACTCCTTCCTCTCATACACTACTCGTCCGCGATGCCGGAGATAAGTCGGGGGCTATCGCTGGGAGACGTTCGCCATTCTTGGTAAGTACTGATTCGAAAAATGCGGTAAATATCCCAAGTAACATTGATATGTTGTAGATATGTTGCGAGAATGTTCCGAATGTTTGTGGAGTGTTGTGGATTTTGCGCAACGGTCGCCAATATGTTTCTGAGGCAACATTGATCGGCACGACAAAGGCGCAGCGTTAGGCTACTGTTTCGAACCCAATGCTGCCTGGGAACTGTGTATTACAGTCGGAAAAGGTTGAAGGTAAAACGTTTGCTAGGCGGCATAATTTAAATGTTGCGCAACTGCAGCGCGCGATATGTCCTTAAGCAACGTTGTTTTCAGTGTAGTACAGATGCGAAAATCGCAACGTTGGGTAGTGAACTGTTTCCAATGTTTTTCTGACGCAACATTGATCGGCACGACAAAGCACAGCGTTAGGCTACTGTTTCGAACCCCATGCTGCCTGGGGAACTGTGTATTAACAGTCGGGAAAAGGTTGCAGGTACAACGTTTGCTAGGCGGAATAATTTAAATGTTGCGCAACTGCAGCGCGCGAAATGTTGCTTAAGCAACGTTGTATCATTGTAGTACAAAGGCAAAAATCGCAACGTTGTGTAGTGAACTGTTTCCAATCTGTTTCTGAGGAAACATTGATCGGCACGACAAAGGCGCAGCGTTAGGCTACTGTTTCGAACCCCATGCTGCCTGGGAACTGTGTATTAACAGTCGGGAAAAGGGAAGGTACAACGTTTGCTAGGTGGCATAATTTAATGTTGCGCAACTGCAGCGCGCGACATGTTGCTTACTTAAGCAACGTTGTATCATGTAGTACAGAGGCAAAAATCGCAACGTTGTGTAGGGAACTGTTTCCAATCTGTTTCTGACGCAACATTGATCGACACGACAAAGGCGCACCGTTAGCTACTGTTTCGAACCCCATGCTGCCTGGGGAACTGTGTATTAACAGTCGGGAAAAGGTTGAAGGTACAACCGTTTGCTAGGTGGCATAATTTAAATGTTGCGCCACTGCAGCGCGCGACATGTTGCTTAAGCAACGTTTGTATCAGTGTAGTACAGAGGCAAAAATCGCAACGTTGTGTAATGAACTGTTTCCAATCTGTTTCTGAGGCAACATTGATCGGCACGACAAAGGCGCAGCGTTAGGCTACTGTTTGAACGCCCCATGCTGCCTGGGGAACTGTGTATTAACAGTCGGGAAAAGGTTGAAGGTACAACGTTTGCTAGGTGGCATAATTTAAATGTTGCGCAACTGCAGCGCGCGACATGTGCTTAAGCAACGTTGTATCAGTGTAGTACAGAGGCAAAAATCGCAACGTTGTGTAGGGAACTGTTTCCAATCTGTTTCTGACGCAACATTGATCGACACGACAAAGGCGCACCGTTAGGCTACTGTTTCGAACCCCATGCTGCCTGGAACTGTGTATTAACAGTCGGGAAAAGTTGAAGGTACAACGTTTGCTAGGTGGCATAATTTAAATGTTGCGCAACTGCAGCGCGCGACATGTTGCTTAGCAACGTTGTATCAGTGTAGTACAGAGGCAAAAATCGCAACGTTGTGTAATGAACTGTTTCCAATCTGTTTCTGAGCAACATTGATCGCACGACAAAGGCGCAGCGTTAGGCTACTGTTTCGAACACCATGCTGCCGGGGAACTGTGTATTAACAGTCGGGAAAAGGTTGCAGGCACAACGTTTGCTAGGTGGCATAATTTAAATGTTGCGCAACTGCAGCGCGCGACATGTTTGCTTAAGCAACGTGTATCAGTGTAGTACAGAGGCAAAAATCGCAATGTTGTGTAGTGAACTGTTTCCAATCAGTTTCTGAGGCAACATTGATCGTCACGACGAAGGCGCAGCGTTAGGCTACTGTTTCGAACCCCATGCTGCCTGGGGAACTGTGTATTAACAGTCGGGAAAAGGTGGCAGGTACAACGTTTGCTAGGCGGCATAATTTAAATGTTGCGCGACTGCAGCGCGCGACATGTTGCTTAAGCACCGTTGTATCAGTAGTACAGAGGCAAAAATCGCAACGTTTGTGTAGTGAACTGTTTCCAATCTTTTTCTGAGGCAACATTGATTGGCACACAAAGGCGCAGCGTTAGGCTACTGTTTCGAACCCCATGCTGCCTGGGAACTGTGTATTAACAATCGGGAAAAGGTTGAAGGTACAACGTTTTCTAGGCGGCATAATTTAATGTTGCGCAACTGCAGCGCATGACATGTTGCTGAAGCACCATTGTATCAGTGTAGTAACAGAGGCAAAATCGCAACGTTGTGTATGAACTGTTTCCAATCTGTTTCTGAGCAACATTGATCGGCACGACAAAGGCACAGCTTTCGGCTACTGTTTCGAATTCCATGCTGCCTAAGAAGCCATGTGCTAAAAGTCGACAAAATTGTGTAGGTACAACGTTGCCTATGCGGCATAATTTTATGGTTTCGCGACTGCAGCGG
>JABSTQ010001070.1:0-19738 GCA_013358835.2 Ixodes persulcatus | reverse complement strand
TTACATATCCCATGTACCGCGATACTCTGCCAGGCTCAGGTATCTCTTTACATTTGTTATCGGAAACTAACGGTCACATTTTACAATCGACTCAAAATCACATTTTCGGCGCTAGGAATCTTCGATTTTATGATATGAGTCCGCAATGTAACTCGCAGTAGGGATTGCGAAATCCTGGTTGCAGCTGGTATACTGCTAACAGTCACCAAAAATTAAAAAAAAAGAAGACAAAGTTGTTTGAGGAAAGGTCACTTGAAAGAGTAGCAATGGGTAAGCTCCTCCTGCAAGGCCTTCTTATCTTTCCACTTTAGCCGAGTGAACGCTGGGAAGGACGTGAATGGTGAGAAGGAAACCACGAATCGTAGATACCGTAAAGTACCGATCAAGCGCCCACTCAAAATTTAGAGATAATTGCAAGAAAGTGGGGGATGGGCGCATGTTAGGTCACAAATTTTATTTATATTTGTACTGCGGGTATTTTTTCATGTGTTACAGCATTTAGGGATGGGCGCTCAGTGTGGAATGGGCGGATGCTCTGTATTTTACGGTAGTAAAGGACTCATGGAAGCGGCTTCTCTTCATCTTACGTTGCAACAGGTTCCATGCACACTAGGTTGAGCGGCACTGAGCGCAGGCAGGCCTGGTTCTATTCCCGGAAAAACGGGGTTAATTTCGGGCAGACTTCCTTTGTCAAACGTGGCCAGATTCCAGTACCTACATGGTTCACTGGGGTGATAATTTTTTTTTTGTTATTTGTTTTTTAAGCAGAATTTGGGATGATATAGTTACTGACACAATGAGAACAGTGGGACGTATCTTTTGGAACGCTCGACCTCCAGCACCCTTCTCACCCTGCCAGTGACTAATACTGCTGGGGATATAGAAAGAGTTCAAAGTGGAGCTGCATTAACTGTCACAAAGAGAAGAAAACCGAGCGCATATCGTTTACATTCACTGCGAACTGCACTTCTCCGCACCTACCGCCGTTCAGGAAAAAATGTGTCTCTGTATGTGTCTCTGTTTTTGCAGAAGCATCTCGGATATCAGGTTATGTAAAAGGCAGATGTATCTCGGTGTCTGTGTTTTGGCCTTAAAATACGCGTATCGCAGTATTTGTATTCCGGAATACTTTTTGGAGTACCTCTGCCCAGCCCTGCTACAAAGTCTAGCCCTCTGATTCAATGTCAAAGTGTGAATTAAAAACAATAATTATGATGCCTCCGCGGGGCTCATATTGCGAGTTCAAAGCAAGAGCCAGGTAAACTCCACACTCGCTCATTGGGGTCGCTGCCATCTTGGTCTTGTTAGAAAGCTGGTTCTCTTCCCTTCATTGCCGCAAACACCTCAGTAAACACCTTAGTGTTTCCAAAAAAAGGGTGCTTTTTTCGCCGACATTCTGCGAAGAAGTGAAAGCGATAGCTGTAGCACGTTCTTGCAACAAGCGCAAAATGGTGTCGTCACTTGCCAGAGGGGATGGGAGGACACCATTTTGCCCGCCTGCTACAGCTATCGCTCTTACGTCGCACATTGATGGGAAAACCTGCGCCGATGCGAGCGAAAACGCAGGTTTTCCCGGTGGTGTTGAGTGTTGAAGTGAGGGGTAAGGTTCACGTGCAAAGATGGGTGGACAGGGGGATGCACGCGGAGAAACGAGGCAAAGCTCTGCGTGGAAGGCAGGTGCAAGACCACGAGTTTTGGCTAAACATATTAATGCGAAAGCATTATATGCCCCATTAGGCGAAAATCCGGCGGCGGCGGGGGCCTGTCCAAGTGATGGTACCAAAAATGACCGACGGCGCAAAGAGTAAAAACACATAGAAAATGCTTGGATTGACGTCAAATTTCACAGGGAGGGTCCTGTAAACAAAGTAAATTAATGGCTTTGAAAAGAAAATTTGGTACATTTCGGGCTGGGTGGGAATCGAACCCGGGCCTCCGGGGTGCGAGACAAGCACGCTTCCCCGACGCCACGGCGGCTTCACGGTTCTGGCTGACTAAAGGTGTGCCTAGTGCGTGCATCATTTGCACACTTCATGTCGCAGCCATCTGGTTGACTAAAGGCGTGGCAGCAAAATGGTTCGAACGTTTCCGGTCTGTGGCCAACGTATATGCAAACACACACCAAATCAGCAGAAAGAACTTTAATGCATGTCGAAAATGTCAATCGAAAACATTTCACCGAAGGGGCTATAATGCTTTCGTATTTCCACACGTAAGCAGTCTTAAGTGTATCTGCCGAATTTTTTTATGTTTCGAGTTGCGTTCGAGAACTAGAGATGCTATACGGAAAGCAATTGCGGTGGAAGTTTCTAAAACCCTCCAACATTACGCGTAGCAAGTGGATGCTGCCAAAGTGGGATTTCGTATGATGTGAATAATGTATTAAAACGCCTGTTTTGAAGCTATTGTTGGCAGACGATAGGGGAAGACACTCCGCTGTCGTTTCCTCGTCACTGTGCCGTTATTGGCGGGTCATCGGGGCTCCTTTCTTTCCTCTTTGCGCTGCGCGGGCAATGGGGACACCCGACTTCTCTCTGCTCGCATCATGAGGGGAGAGAAGAAGGGTCTTTTCGTCTTCGGAGCAGTGTCAGGCGACAAACGCCCATACCGTAATCCCCGCCAAGTGTTACTGGTAAAGTAAAAGCTAGCCACGATGGTTTCCTACATTCAGTAATCTCTCGTCTGCACCAGGTCTAACGAATGCTTTTCTCCTCTTTTGCAGGTCAGGATGAATGGTGAGTGCTGCATCTTGGAACCGAATATTCCCCATTTCGAGACATTTTTTGTTCGCTTATCGGGTCACAATCCAATATCTTCGATATTTTCTAACTCGGACCTGCAAGAAAGCTGACAGGATCCATGTGAACTCACGAATCGGTTCTCCGAACTAGAGGTCATCAAATCGAAGGTCATCGGCGAGATACATTAGTTCTGCATCAAGCATTAAAATCTTGCAATGTTTGTTGCCCCACCATTTTGCGTCTACAGGAATGAGTGGAGTAGACGATGAAACTATAAGTCCAGCTAAATTCGCAAAGAGAAATAGTAATGCAAGGTTGTCTCCTAAACTGCGCATACCGAAATATCCCGAGAGATGCCCACCCCCGAAAAATAACCCACCCACATTTTTGGCACGATTTGCAATTTCTTCAAAAACACCGAAAGATAGCCCACTTCTAGCAATTGCAAAGCCCTGATCAATGGTCACCTTGGCAGAAATGGCGTTACTTAGTCACGACGGGAGATAAGCGAACATTGCTGTCTGGAAAGGACAGTCGTCTTTGGTTTGTTACCCCTCCCTGCAACCGCAAGTTTCGCAGGTCACAAAATCTAAAACCAGCATTTTTTCGACTTGTTTTTATCACGCATTGAAAGTTAGCTTACTCCTTATTTTCACCAGATTTGCTTTCAATAGTAGGTGGTCTCGGGATATTACGGTAAGTAATTTACTTTTTGTAAAGCGGCTTTGACCTCTAAAACACCATACGCTACCGCCGCCTTCGAAACAAAGAGCCAAAACCGTGACAAAACTAACTTGTTTCAGGCTTTGCGTTTGAGCAAACTTCTCAGTTCGTTCCTTCTCATCATCTAGCACGTGGGTTCTCAAACTTTTGACCTCGACGAACCATTATTTCTCTCGACCGACGACCGAGGAACCCTTTCTGGGGTCGGCATTGACACAAAAACCGGCGCAGAAGCCTACGGGCTATCGAAACAATAATTAGCATACTAGGGACTGATTGATAATTAGCATACTAGGGAGAGAGCGACCCGCAGCGGAACAGGCATTCGTTGCGTACACCGCCAGGGTCGTGGCCAGCAACAGCACGACGCTTGTATGACGTCCTCGGGCAGAAATGGACGGAGCACTTTTTGGGACGCGGTCAACACTCTGGTTGGAGACGCGTACTTGGGGGTAGAGACTGACGAGGAAATTCGAAAGCATGGGAAACCCTCAAGGGTGCTCTGCAAGAGAACCCAGAAAACCCCCTAGGAACCCTGTTTGAGAACCCATCATCTAGCATAACTTGAAATTCAAACTCGGAAATTTTATGCATTTAAGAAAGCTGCGCAATAAACATTTCTATCAGACGATATTTTTGCTTATAGTCGGACATTGAAAAAAAAAAAAAAACTTGCCTTGTAATTGAAATTTGCGTGTCGTTTAAACGTCCGACTTTGCAGCTATCGAGAGGAAAATGTTAAACATGGAGACTTTACCTGAGACTCACGTGAATCTTTCGTCCACCGTATTCAATTTTTAGGTACTCCGCGTTAAATTGCTACGCAAAATTTGAACCGTGTTAGACCGTTGAGTGCTTTTGTTGGATGTGTTGTTTTATTCGCTCTGAGGAAATCCCTCGGTTAGTGTTAAACGTGCGATTATGTACTGTGTAAAAATGTTTCGCAAGTTTGCCTGGCCCTATGGACGAGCAGTCTTTGCTTTTGTGGGCCAGAACATTATCAACTTCCGCAAATAAAATCGCTATATTTTATTATTATTATCATCGTCCATTTTCTTTCAGAACGGGCTCGCGGAGCCGTCCACGAGGTTTCTCGCCTGAGCAACAAGTGAGTGGGTGGCACTTTGCCACCGGCCGGGCAACGCCACGGCGAGCATTGCTGCGCAGGGTGCTGGAATCGGTGGTGGCGGAGGCGGTGGCCAACGTCGGCTGCCTCTACAAGCTAGCTGAGGTGGTCTCTAACGTGGACTTCCTGCACTCCCTCGCTGAAGCCTGTATCTTGGAAGAGTATGGTGAGTGAAGTCACTTGCGCAAATGACAACTGCTGCCTCGTTGGGCCCTACTGCCTTTTTACATGAGCTGTACTGGGCTTGTTGTACTGGGTGAGTGTTGTGTTACCAAAGACAAACGAAGCATGCTTGCATTTATCGCAGGTGGCTTTGGCATTGGGAGAGGGTGTGTACAGCAGTGATATCCTCGCCCTTTCGCTGGTAATAGTCGCCGTTAAGGCGCAGTCCGTTCGGCCAATCGCGATTATCCTGGGGGTCGTGTGATCACGCTCCTCGTCACCTGCTCTTTCTCGCCTTTGGTCACCCGTTCCCTCGGCACTCTAAGTCTTTGCGCGCAAGAATAGGGCAGCCGAAGCATACGCTGGAGCAAGCAGTGGCTGCTCGACGACATAAACGCCGCCCCGGTAGAGAATGTCATTGATGTGTAGGTACTTGTGGTCTCACCCTGGGCGTTAGGATGGAACGCATTCGACATCAAGATCATGCTGTGCTGTACACAGAAGAGAATGTTACCAAGCGCAGAATGGACATGCTGTTGCGACCAAGCAATTTGTGCAGTTCATCCGCGAGAAAATGATTGGTCCTAGGTATTCTGTGTGTGATCGGTTGTGGTTTACGCGAGACACTGCGTGATGCAACATGACTGGAATTTTCAGTCAGTCATGACGCAGTATCATTGAAATGTCGCACCAGCTGACGGTGTTCATTCGCATCATGTCGCTTTATGGACCGCTCAATTTTTTATTCGCCCAGTTTGTTAGTGAACCATCCAAGTGAATCCGCATTTACAGCCCAGACTTAGAACTGTTTGCTCCAGAGGTGCAATCGGTTCGTAAGTTTGGGCGGCAAGTGAATGCCTGGCCAACACCCACATTGACACTGAAGTAACTTGCACGAGCAACAACTGGATTAGGCTGAGTTTATTGTTGGGCTGTGCCCCTTTTTTATCAGCCCCATTTGTTAGTGAACAAATCCAAGAACAGAGTTAATGAGAGAAAAGAAAAAGCAGATTAGAGTGTGTGGTTGCACAGTCATCGTCTGTCCCATCTGTGAGGAACAAGAGGTCACTGTTGCCAGTAGTTTCTTGATGCCCAAGATCGGGTGTGTTCTGTTAAACTTCAACCTGTCACCGGTTCTTAACCCTTTGATGGTCGACGTCACCTTGCGTGTACGGAGGCAACTACACATTTGAAGGTGCCCGCCTAAACATGAAACCGTGCGCACTGCAGAAGGTGTTGCTATTAAAGTGGTAGCTTTATAGGACCGACCAACCTCAGGAGCCACATAAGCACGAAATGTGTAGGTAGGCAGCGGCGTAGACTTTCCATTTTCCCGGGGGGGGGGGGGGGCAGGCTGAGAAGCTCTCCTGGGGGGGGGGGGGTGCTGCACATTACCTTTTCGCCAGAACTGGAGATTGAAGCTAACGAAAGCACGCTGGGATTCCATTTTCCATGTATTTTGTCAATAAAGGCAACGTGGGCGTTATTTTGTTTACATGCCACTACTAGAAGCTCGTTACATGGCACGTAAACATTGTCTCGGTAAGGATCATGGCCCGGGTCCAGGGGGGGCTCTGCCCCCCCCGGCACGAGCCCCGATGCCCCCCCGAAGTCTACACGTATGTAGGTTGGTCAGTATGTGACTGCTAAACAATCTTGAAAATAATGGCAATTGGTGCCAGGGATCGAACCCCAGTCACCGGCGTGGAAGCCGGTGACTGGGGTTCGTCAGTGCAGTCAATGCGACGGAGTTGGAGCGGCCAACGTTGAGCCACTACGTCAGAGGCATGTCTACGTCATTCTCACGTTTTGTTTGTTTTTACTTCTCAGAGCGAAATTGAACGATGACGTCATGAGTTTCTCCTCCCGGTGTTGGCTCAACGGCGTCTAGTGATCACCGTAACGCGGATGCGCTACCGTATTTATTCGAATATAAGTCTACCTTTTTTTTCCGGAAATGTTGTCAAAAATTAAGGGTCGACCTATAATCGTGACCAAAGAATTTCTACCTATATTCGCGACCAAATTTTGCGACCCTACCGAGGGCATGAAGCCATCAAATCACCGAGCCGAGCCGGCGTTCCGCGCCGCTTCTTGTTTCAAAAAGCTTTTGGTGCACGAGAGCAACCGCAACAGCAACAAACAAAAGCCCCCCCCCCTCGTGGCCGCCGCTCGCACACATCCCTAGGGCTTCGGGTTTCGAAATCGCGCCTGTAGCGTTCCCCTCGCTGGGGAAGGGGAGGGAGAGGAACGCGATGCGCCATGGGCTTTGCCCTCCATGCCTCTCCCTTGCAAATGCCCACAAAAACAAAAAACAAAAAAAAAAAAGAGAAAAAGAAACAACGGAGGTTACTTTAGCTTGTTGCTTGCGGCCGCTCGCGTGTTGCTCACGGCGACTCCGGCGTTGCACGCGTATTTGTATTTGGTCTTTCGTCGCTTCGCCGGTCTCCACCTTCCTTCGTTGCGTCTTGCGCAGTGTCATTTTACAACGGACAGGGTCAGTGAGGTATTGTGTATTGTTGCGAATTTGCGAGGATGTCTACCAAGCTGACGAAGCTTCGGACGACGACGACATGTCCGGAAGTTCTGACGATGATTAAGTTTTTGACATCGCCCTGCGATTTAGCCGAGAGTGCTGTAAATAAAGATTTGTTTCTTTCTTTTTCCCTACCTTTCCTGTTCATAAAAAAAAAAAAAAAGGTCGACCTATATTCGAATTATTTGTTTTTTATTCTCGGTGGGTTCAATAAATAAGGGTCGACCTATTTTCGTGGTCGACCTATATTCGGGTAAATACGGTAGTTTGCGCTGCCCTGCGCGTTTATCGCATGTCCGGTTTCTCCGCTCCCACCTCTCCTCTTTCGTCTTCTCCCCTTCCCCCTCTTCCCTGGGCCATCACCGTCCACGCCATGCGAAGCGACCTGCCCGCGTCGCGTGTCCTGTACCTCGCCCCCACGTACGTCACAAGACCACGTGGTTCGACGTGACGTGGCCATGCCTGGATGGATGGATGGATGGATGTTAATGGCTATACCCTTTGTAACGGGCGGTAGCTTGCGCCACCTAGCCTAAGTCTAAAAAGACAAAAACGTGATTTATCCCGCCCTTTTAAGACCAATTTTTCTCCCCCTAACTATCACCAGGCAGTGTGGGATATCACCAGGCTAACCTTCGGGGGATCGGGCAAAAAAAACTAAAAAACATCACCCCCCTGCCTCTTCCCCCCGGCGAGGGAGTCGCCAATTTTCCTCTGGTCAAACCTTTTCGGCGTTACCCCAGCACCGGACCCACTGGGAGACAGGGTTGAGACTTTGGGCCGGAGCCACGCGGGAGGGAGTCCCAATTTTCCTCTGTCCCGCCTGTTCCCAGTTGTGCTAGTTAGTTGTTCATCATTTAATTCACCCTAGATAATTTCCACCAATCTTCTAATCGCCTCTTTGTCACTGTTATTCTTTTCTCCACCGTCCTTCCATCGTCGCCAGCAAAGCCCAGGGCCCCGGCCAGATCTGTTACCCCTTCAGGGAGGGCAGGACGAAGCCCCGTGCACTTCAAAACCAAGTGCTCTAGTGTCTCGCCATCATTATGGCAGGCGGCGCACAATGTGTCTGTCTCCTGAAATTTAGCCCTATACGTCCTCGTCCTCAAAACTCCCGTTCTTGCCTCGAACAGCAAAGCGCTTCCCAGTGATTTGTCAAAAAGATTTTCCTTTCTTATGTCCTGCTTTCGTGACCTGTATATTGTTAAAGCTGATTTCCCCTGCATTCTCCCCTCCCACATTTCCCTCTCTGCCTCCTTCACCCCCTTTTTCACTGAAGTAGTCCGTTCAGCCCCATCACCAGTGTGTAGATATTTAAATGTAAGCTTTCGGGTTCGATTTGTCCATTTTGTGTTTAAACTTTTCATGTATAAATACTTGAATACCTTCCGTGCCCACCGCGTATCCTCCATTTCGGTTAACCTTTGTTCAAATTTCAACTTACTAATTGCCTCCCTGCTCTCAAAAGACGACCATCCCATGTCCCCCTGTACTCCCTCATTTGGTGTTTTTCCATGTGCTCCCAGCGCCAATCTGCCTACGCTTCTTTGTCGAATTTCTAACCCAGATTGAACCTCAGATTTCATGCACAGTACTGCATTGCCAAAAGACAGTCCTGGTACCATCACTCCTTTCCATATACCTCTGACCACTTCATATCTGTTATAGTTCCATAGTGCCTTGAGCTTCATAATAGATGAATTTCTTTTCCCTTTTCTGATTATATTCTCCTCGTGTTTCTCTAGATATTTCCTTCCCTCATTGAGCCAGACTCCTAGATATTTGTACTTTTCTACGTGTTCTATCACTGTGTCCTGTATTTCCAGGGGTTCCCCCTTCTCATCGTTGAAAACTATTATACCCGACTTGTCCCTACTAAATTTTAGTCCTAAACTGTCCCCTTCCCTGCTGCAAATTCTTATCAGTTCCTGTATTGTCTCACGACTTTCTGATACGAGTACAATGTCATCTTCTGACAACACGAGACCAATGTTGCCTGACGCAACCGAAGTTTCGGTTTCAGTATCAGCTGATGTTTATATTAAGATTACACAAATAATATTCCACATTTCGCGAATCCGAAGACGTAGAGCTGTTTAGTAATGCTTTGTGAGATGGAATCACATGTAAGCCTAATTTTTTTGGAATTGAGCGGAGTTGCCCTTTAAGTTGTCGGTGGTCTGGAAACTCTCATTTTCTGCCATAGTACAAATTTTTCTGCTACAGATCTTATTGACTGCATATGGGAGGAGAAACTCGAGCAACCAAGTACTAGTAGTCTTAAAGCAAAACTTGCCAAAACGTTTTCAAGATTTATTTATACCATGCATGGGCAGATTAAGAAGGGTCACCGCCCCCTCCCCCCCCCCCCCCCCCCCCCCCCCAAGGTCAACTTTGTTTTAATGAAAAAAATGTATATAAGTACGCCAGCCAAAAGTTTAGGTGACATAGCAAATATTTAGTCAACAAAATAGGTCTGGGCAACGTTCGGCCATAATGTCATCTCTCAGCAGACCCGCCCCCCCCCCCCCCCCCGCCCCCCCAAGCCCGACCCGTGGAGCTGCCCCTGATTTATATAACAGTTCAAATGCTTCTTACTTGTGCATTTGGACAGAAATTATTTCTTTGCCATGTAATTGTACTTCTAGGATGCTGCAGCAAATGGCACTGCCAGTATAATCTTACCACGATACTCTCCAGGCATCTTCTTGCTCAGAGGGCCATGTCGTTCTCAGGCAACAGCATCCGACAACGGTGTCTCATGCGTGCCAACAAACTCGAGACGTGTGTTTCTGGTGATGCTGTCTTCAGTGCCATCGATCCAGGCCGTCTCTCGAAATCTCAAAAAACACGTAAAGCGTTCGTGAACACCCACAATGCTGTTTCTTGGAGGGACAAATATTAGGCCTAAGTGCTCGTAGATAAATGATAAATTTTGTTTTTCTGGTTTACCTTTTGATCCAGGTAATGTCATGTTCTCAAACTTTCACATTTTACCACCATCGCTAGCGTCACATTCACACGGAGTTTCAGCTTTGTGCAATGCATGGTTAATTTATGCGGACCAAAAAAGAGAGTTTAATTTTTCTATCAAACTCCATACCATACAACCTCGTTAATTAGAAGTAGGTGGGACTGTAGCAAATAGTCAAATTTAGGGTATTTTCAATATATCTGCAAGCAAAAGAAAATTGGGAAAATTGTGCACGAACCCTCTTCGTGTAAGTTTGAATGCCTTGTTTTAATAAAAACGAGAGGCAATCGGACAAACTAATCATTCATGTGCGATTGTCACATTCTGTAGTTAACAGTACTCCAGGTCATGTATTTAAGGAGGCCAACCAGGCGTAGCATCCCAAAATTACCACCGTTGCACTCCGCTAAGCTGGGGTAAGCTGGGGATGAAACATATCAATTGAATAAAGGCATATGGTTCACACTTTTCTATTTGAATGCGATCGACTGCTTTTCAACCGCTTCTATAGCCACTTGCAACACTGGCGCACTGGTGCCGTAACATATCTGTCAGTCCAATGTAACGTATCTAAAACATATGGCACATGCATTCAGGTAAGGCGAGTGTCCGCAGCACCTGTACCCGTATTCCGAACGTTGCTTCTCGGTGGCTTGAATAATTTGGTGCAAGGTGTGTTACGAGACTCTTCTATCTTTTTTTGCCAGCTTAATCACTTGCTTTTGATAGAAAGAGACCGGATTTAAACCAGTGATTTTGAGAAACCAGCGAGCGTGGCGCGAGCGTACCTAATGGCAAAAAATGGTTTCCCCAAAATCTTAACTGCTTATGTTTCTTCACATTGTTCAGCACATAGGCCAGGATCATATAATTTGTGCAAATAGAGAATATTATCACCTTCTTATAGCATGAACGCCCCTGTTTCTGAATGACTGCTTTATAGGAAAAAGTTGGGTTTCTGGATTTCCGCATTTACTGAGGGAAATAAGTGTGAACATTGTGCAATTCAAGCTGCTTGCTCTGTTGGCAGTATGCCCAGAGTTCACGGACACCTTGTGCATCACTGCGGGCCACCACCCTATTCTGGAGAATGGGGGCAAGGAGACCTCTGTGCCCAATGATACGGTGAGCCGAGGCACGGCCTGCCGTGGGTGGATGCTGACTGCGGCATTCCTTCGTGCAGTTCATACATTCTTACAGCAACTGCTGCATCATCACCGGACCTAACATGGTACGTGGCCACTCTAAACCAGCCGCATCGATTCCGGGAAGACCCGCGCACTCAAATTTTGAAGCCGTCGCACTGTGGCTGAGCGCTGGCTTTAGTTGGACAAAAGTGCTGTGTCAGCGTTCGGCTGGAACTCACATTCAATCAATCCAATTGCTGAGTTAGCGCTGTCTTTGTGTTGTGTCATTTTATAAAGAGGAGCATGCAAACAGGCTTTGATTAGTCGAGGGTGTTGCCTCAACCCCCAATCACTGGAGCTAAGGGAGGCACTAGCCTCATATTTCATTGTGTGTTGCCGCTAGAACCTTATCCCAGTGGGGAAGTCGGAAATTATCGGGAAAATTGACCAAAAGTCTGGCAAGCACATCTGTCGCAAACCTTCTGAGGTTCGAATTTGGAAATTTAGTAACTTTTTATCCTCAGGGGAGTTGAGGTTCGTGAAGTGTGTGTAGATATTGATGTTGATTGTGCTTGTTGCCTGAGGTGGCTAGCAGGGTGAGGGTTTACTGATGGCTTCATGTGGGTCTGCGGCTACGCATGCTCGGCGTGAACTCGAAAATATAAAGTATGAATTCTACCGTCACAAAGATTTCGAAGCTTGTCAAGATTTGAATTCATAAAGTTCACAGCTTTCAAGAGCTTTGAGGATTCGAGTTTGACTGCTTCGAACTATACATCCAGTCTCAATTCTCAGAATTTACTTCATGTCCAAGCTTACTATGTTTGATAATCTCACCCGCTCTGAACTCGAGAATCAAATTTCGAATCTTGAAAAGGGCCTACGCGATTCAGCAATTTTACTGGAAGCGTTTCATATAAAATGACCTCTGAAAAAGAGTGCCAAGTTTATCAGTGGGGAAATGAGGGTGCAGCGAGTATAACAGCTATCCGCTTGTTTTCATTTCAGTGATGTTTTCCTTGTTTGAAAATGCAGCATCTTGGGCAATAATAGCAATCCATGTTTTTGACGCTGCAAGACTACTTATTGCTGAATGCTTAGACATTGCCAAAACTTAAAGGGGAGCTCCGCCGATTTTCTTATAGTCTTCGATTTGACTGAAAATTGGCAGACCGCATCGATAACCCTTTCTCAACTAATAGCCAAAATATTTGATAAAAATAAAAGTTTCCCCCGAAGGTATTGAATTTTCAAGTTACGCAGGCCGTGAGGTTTCCAGGAGGCGACTCTCTACTAGCAACAATGAAAAATCCCTACCTTTCCCTATCCGTGTACGTCACCGGCGGGCCGTTGGACGAGCGACTCGGGCAGCCACGAAGCGGCTTTCTGGGCGCTAGCAATCAACATTATTTTTTCACAGTTTCAAGGTTAAAAGTTCTTTGCAATAGGTAGTAATTTGTGCTCTGCGGTAGATTGTAGGAACAGTGCCGGGAAAAAACCTATTTTTTTACCCTTGTTTTCGTAAGATAAAAAAAAAAAAAAGAAAAAAAAGGCGCTCTCGGGCAGGGTGGCCAGCCACTTCAAGGTGTTTTTGCGCTAACTGTGTGCAGAGAGAACTAGTGTCGCATAGAACATTCTTACTTATGCTCATAATAGTTTAAAGAATTACGGGCTTGAGCACGTGGCCACATACTTTATAGCCGCGTGCTGCGAGTTGAGTATGCTTCTGCGGCTGGAGAACAGCTTCAAGAGCGACGAGCACCGACTCAAGCCGACTGTAACCACTACAGCATCTGCCCAAAGAGGAGCGCTTATTATATTGAGAAAAATAGTGCATCTTCTAGCACTATTGTCAACATTTGGCACAGTCACATTTGTTGTTCACAATTGATTCGATGTTTTTTTTTTTCATGTGCACTATATTTGTTTTAGACATTGAACTCTCTCAGCAGTTCTGCTCACACGGCCGATCTGTTGAAGACGAGAACTGAAACGCCTAAACAAACAAAGTTCAGGTCTGAGTTTAGACATGATTTTCGACACAGTGCTGTTCGTGTCTGGGGTTACAGAGGTTTAAGGAGCAGGCGTTGTGCTTCATGAATATACGATAGAGCCATTGCCAGGTTTGTCAAATGGTTGGTATGCAGTTTTCTCTCACAGAAGAGCAGGTTAAAACTTCTTTATTTTATTCTATTGCGGAGAAATGTGATATAGGGCTGAAAAGATTTTAAAAGTATGAAAATATAAATGTCGTTCAGGAGAGGCACGCAAATTTACAACTGTTGGAGGCTGTGCAAAACCAAAAATTAATTTTAAAAAGTCATATATAGAATTACACTGTTCCTTGTGTGCGCTCGTGGATGAGTGTTTGATGAGCATCTTGCATTCTACTCCAACAGGAAAAAAAAGAAATGTACAAGGTTTTTTTTTTTTTGTTTTTTTTTTTGGGGGGGGGGGGGGGGGTTGTAACTTTTGTTAAAGGACACATGCAAAGGAAAAAAACTTTTTTTTAAACAGGCTAGATGGAAAAAGAATATTATAAAACGAATTTACAACGAAGGAAAAAAGAATTAGAGCTATGTTTACGGCGCAAAACGAATTTGTAGTTGGCGCCCGTGGGAGCCGCCGCTGGTCACGTGGTAGGCCCGCGCGCCGCCGCACTGCGTTGCCGCCGCCGCAAAGTCAGGCCGCCGCCGCCCGCTGAGCGTTGTGCGACGCCGCTTCAACGCGTTTCTCCACGCTGCCGTCGCCGCCGCCGCACAAGTTCGTCTGCCTCGGGGCGCCGCCGCCGTCATCTGACCAGCGCACAGGTCTCTCACGTCTGCTTGCGCTTTTTCGGGAGTTTCCTTTGGGCTCTAGAAGTTACTTATTAATCTTAGTTTTTCCTTATACTTCAAACAAAGATGAATAAGTTACTTTTAGAGGCCATAGGAAGCTTCCGAAAGAGCGCAAGCACCACGTCACAAATATGGGCCCGTCACGTGATAAATAAGGGCTCCTTTTCCGCGGCACCCGCGGGCGCCAACTACAAATTCGTATAGCGCCGTAAATATAGCTCTAAAAATTTTTTTCTTCGTTGTAAAATCGTTTTATGATATCCTTTTTCCATCTAAGCCGTTTACAAAAAATGTTTTTTTCCTTTGCATGTGTCCTTTAAGGGGCATTGACACATCAAAATCATTTTTTTTTTTATTATCTGAAACGATTGAAAACGATGCCGGGACATTACCCTCAAAATTCGAAACTTGGGACTTCAGTATTTGTGAAGTAAAAAAAACAATTTCCAAATGCCGAATTTGAAGTTCCCGCGCGATCCGCGCCGGTGCGTTGACGTCAAATATTGCGGAGTCCTGAGAGTCTACTTTCTTTCACGACTCCGTGCTGTTGCCATCGCGACCCGATGCGAGGAGGAAAGGAGCTGGAGATAGGGTGCCGGCGGACCGAGAAAAAACGGTTTTATTCCGGGCAGGCGGCATGTTTTCCGAGGGAGGATACAATTCCAGAAGGCGACATCACACCGGACTCCGATTTTCGGTATTTCAAAAAGAAGGGCCGTGGTGCGTTCGCAATTGCATTAAAAACATGTTTTACGATTGCCGTTATTAAATGTTATAGAAATGTCGCCTACAAAGCTTCTAAATTTCATGATTTTTGACGTCGCGAATCAAAAGAAGCGAGGAGGCGATGAGCGGGAGAGAAAAACGCCAAAAATAAAAAGGTGCGGGCGCGCGTGGGAAAATGTTTTTTGCGATGCGGTTCTTTTTGCGTGTCTATGACTACAACTTGCATCGTTTTAGACAATAAAAAAATACGACCCTTGGGGTGTCAGTGCCCCTTTAAGGGGAGGCACGGCCTAGGAATCGCGATTTTTTCAAAAAAGTCACGTTTTTGGAAAATAGGCTGACCAGCTTTTACAACTCATAAAGAATGCTGTCCAAAAGTTTTATTCCTGTAAGTAAAGTATTTACTCCGCAATAAATTATTTTCGACGTACTGGCGGCCGCACGTGTGCGCCGACGACGCGGCCGATCACTAAAATGTGCTAGTTTCAAAACGCGCTCCCTCCGCGCTTCTTAGGACTAGCGTGAACAGGCCCCCCTCGTTGGATAGAGCATCTCGCCCTCTTTCGTTCTGTTCGCAGCATTGTTTGCGATATCGTGCACACAGATCATAAAACCCCGTAGAAAACATAGCTGTGCACGCTCTTATTGGTCAAGCTGGCGAAACAAGAGCTCCAATTCGCTAGGACGAGCCACGTGACGTCATAAACGTCTGCTAGCGCGCAATTTCTGTCAGTCGTTGTTTCGTTTGCTAGCTGCTCTACGCGCCCTTGACCGTTCTTCGACTTTCTATCGCTATGATGCCGGTGACTTTCCGTAGCAAGCCTTCGCCGTTCAAGTTCGGTGGCCGCAAGCGGTTTTCGAAGCGAAGAGGGAGCGGACGACCTCCCAAGGAAGACGACGGGAGCGCATCTTCGCCATTTCCAAGCGCTCCGCCGTCGCCGAGTGCCTTGGAATCGCCCATCGCTTCGCTGCCTCCCGCCGAACGTCACCCGGGACCATCGGCGTCCGCATCATCCTTGCCGGTGACCGAAATCTCAAGCGAAGACGACCTCACTGCAATCGAGCGGAAGATTGCGATGATGCAACGAAAGGCGCCCGCAAAATGTTCCGAGTGTTCCGAGCCCGACGATCCCAAGAAGCAGCTAGGCCTAACCAAAGGCGAAGAGCTCGACGGCTACCGCTTGCTTGGCGTGTCCTGCATCGAAGCTCTAGTAAGTGCTTGGCTGTGCCCCGATTGCGCAGGATCTTCTCTCAAACTGTCCGAGACCGGGAAGGGCGTCCTCCTTGCGTTTGTTGTCTCGTGCCCAACTTGTGGAGAAGTCGCGAGAGCTCCACACTCTGTGAATATTGGTGACACGCGACAGAACGATCTCGCAGCGCGCATCGGTCTCTCGTCACGCGACTGTGGCGTGAGCTTCACAAAATTAACTCATCTTTTTACCGGGATGAATACGCCGCCGATCTGTTTGAAGACGTCCCAGAAAGTTGCCGCGAAGGTACACGATGCAGCCACGGCGGCCGCCGGCAATGTGATGAGGACCGCTGCGCAGTCGGTGCAAAAAACGGAGAACGCCAAAGAGGGGGAACTCCTAGACGTGTGCGTCACGTACGACGGAACCTGGCATAAAAGCGGCCACACGTCCCACTTCGATGTTGGTGTCGCGATTGAACTTGAGAGTGGTCTTCTGCTGGACTACAGCGTAACAGCAACTACTGCTAGCTGTGCACCCAGGCACAAAAGCCATTCACAGAGGGGTACACGGAATGGATGGAAGACCACCGAACCAACTGCCAGAAGAACTTCAATGGGTCTGCCGGTGCCATGGAAGTGGAGGCAGCCGCTGTTATTTTTGGCCGTTCAGTCAAAAAACACGGTATGCAGTACACCACTATGCTGTGTGATGGCGACAGCAAGGCTTTTTCCAAGGTAGCTGGTCTTGAGCTCTACGACAAGGAAATCAACAAAGAGGACTGCGTCAACCATGTCACAAAGCGTATGTACGCGGGTCTAGAAGCCCTGAAGAAGGCAAAGAAGGGACTAGGCGGGAAAGGGAAGCTGACAAACCTGAAGATGAAGCAGCTTACCAACTACTATGCCTGTTTGCTAAAGGACAACGCACCCGACGTGACGGCCATGCAGCGAGGAGTGTTTGCAAGCCTTTTGCACTCCTACTCCACTGACGAGGAGCCGAGGCATGTAGGTTGTCCCACTGGCACGGACTCCTGGTGCCACTATAATCTGAGCAAGGCCCTCGAGGCAGCAGGAGAACCACCTGCGTTCCGGCCACACAAGCCAGCCTTCTCCAAGGAAATTGCAAGGGAGATGGTACCCTTGTACAACCGCCTGTCAAAAAGGGATCTGCTGGAGAGGTGTTCCCGGATGAAGACTCAAAACAACAATGAGAGCTTCAATGCCTTGGTGTGGAAGAGGTGCCCCAAGGTGGAGTTCGCTTCCCTCAAGACTGTGGAGTGTGCCGTGGCCCTTGCGGTCCTTGAGTTCAACCTGGGGCCTCGAGGGATCGAGCAAGCTCTGTTGGAAATGGGCATCCAGCCAGGGAGCTACCAAGCATCGTACGGAGAGATGGCCACCAAGATGAAGGTTGCGAAGGCCCAAGTGAAAGCGCTCGAGTCCTCCAAGATGTCCCACAAAAAAAGGAAGATGGAAGCTGTGGCCAAGGCACAGAGGGACCGTGCAGAGGAAGGAGTGACATATGCCCCTGGAGCATTTTAGATTAAATTTCAAGCCCCATCTAAAGTGAAACACTGTTTGAACTTTCAAACCCGTTTTTCTCAGCTTCATGTTTTCACCATTTTTTCACAGCTCTAAAACTATCGTTCGATGAGTTAAGCGCCCCCATGTCTAATGTATGGCTTTTTTGGCTTGAAATTTACTGGAGAAGCTCGGCTATGCGCTTACTTTTTGCAAATTTTTATTTGTTCACACAAATATGTTGACGTTTGTGAAACAAGAAAACAATTAAAAATTCATACCATTATTGAAAGTTAATTTTTACATGAAATATGGCCTTCAAAATTATTTCAAGCCTACTACCGATTAGTTTAGTCATTCAGCGTGATATCCCAACAAAGAAATTGTGCCATTTTATTCATATTTTGAAACGATAGTTTTTTTCCTGTGGCCCTGCTACATGTACATTTTTTTCAACGAATAAGGTTGTGACTTGTCAGAAAATAAACATTTTGGGTTGAAAGTTGGTATAGCCTCCTAAGTTTTGACGTTTAACATACCCTAAAAATTTCATTGACCTGGCACAAATACTTAAAAAGTAGACCCTCCTAGGGAGTGCCTCCCCTTAACTTATTTTGAATTAAAAATTTTATGATGCATTTTTGTACTTTACGCAATATTTCAAGCAAAATTCATTTATTTGAAGATGAATAGTGTATTTGTATATTTTATACGCCTTTATACCTTGATGTACGGTTTGGTGGTTGCGGAGTTCTTTTAATTTTAATTTTAGTGCAATCTTCACGAACAGAAACCTTCCATCTGGCGTACACGAATGTTGTTCATTTCATACATTTCAATGTTTACAAGAATCACAGCCTACACATGTTAGGTCACAGCCCAGCATGCGCATGTTTATCGCTTTGAAAGGTGAGCAAAGTACACACCACACGCACGGACGCTGAAAATGGCACCGACTAGAAGCGCTTTTCTGGAATGGTCTATAGATATTTTGCTTACGCTCCAAGGAGCCTATTTATGCTACAAGGGTAGTTTCACGTACTGGCGTCTGCAACAGTAACTTTTCTAAAGAAATTCTAAAACAAATGGCACGTTCCTTGAGGTATAAGACGAGCATGTGGGGCACCTGTATCCACATTTCAAGCATTCTTCATGGTGCTTGGGTAATTTGTCCAGAAATAAATGTATTGCTTGACTCGTCGACCTTTCTTTGCCAGCGTAACTGCCAGTTTTTGATAGAAAGAGAACGGATTTGCTAGCGTTTTCACGAAAGTAGCGAGCCGCGGCTTGAGCGTACCGATTTGCAAAAACAGTTTTCTCTAAAATCCCAATTGCTTCCATTTTTTTTTTTACTTTCTCATAGTTCAGCACGTAGGCCAAAGTCATACTTTGTGCAAATAGAGATTGTTATCAACTTCAAATAGCACGAACGCCCAGGTTTTCTCGCTGTTTGACGCGAGATACTGTCGAGACCGCTTATAACGAAGTCAACGGGAATCAGAAATCACTTCGCTATATCGCTATTTCATTATAACCGACTTCGGGTTAACGAAGTGCGAAAGGGAATGGGAAATCGTGATCGCTTCGCTGTAGCGCTATTTTCGTTATAACCAACTTCGGTTATAACTGGTCTCGACAGTAGGCTGGCGCAAGCGTACCCGATTGCCGGCCGCGCGGCCTCACTGCCCGCCGGTGACGTCACGTTTGGGTGGCAGGAAAACTGGGGAAAAACTGGGAGAACGATGTTTCGGTTTCGACAGCGAACAAAATATCACTTTTTTAATTAACTAGAGTGAATATGGGCAACGAGATAGCATTTCAGAATCAGGAAGCCATCCGAATTCATAAGATGCCTTTGGATTAGGTAGCTCGAAAAATCAGCGGAGTTCCCCTGTACGGTTAGCTGTTGGGATTATAGAGGACAAGAACGCAAAAGACGCGGACAAGTAGAAAGAACAGAACAGGACAGGACAGAGCGCTACTATCAACTGGTGTTTGAATGTGAAAGAGGAGAACGAACTTTTTTACAATATGTAATTAAGGGATGTTTTAAAACACGAGTAGTTCGCAGGAAGG
>JABSTQ010001069.1:0-91961 GCA_013358835.2 Ixodes persulcatus | reverse complement strand
TAAACCGGGCGGCAAAATCCAGCAATGTTTTTTCTGTCGAAACGTACTCGCGGCGAAAATCCTCCGAAACCATACCTCGGCGATGCGTTTTTTAATTTGACAGCGTTTCGGAGAACGTTATCTTTGCTTTGAAGCTGAGAAAGCGGACAATTATAAGACGGTTTGAACCTAACGCTTTGGCCCCAGTCGATGGCTCTTTCTATTCGCCAACGTTAGGCGTCAGTTTTTCTTTATAAAGGTGGACACCACTTCTTCTGTATCACTCCAGGTTTCGTTTTCACGTTCCGGCAAACCACCAAAGATTAGATTGTTTTCTGCGCATCTGCCCATTCATGTCATCTAGAGAGTTCCTTAGCCCAGAAAGTTGTTCATGCGCACTCGCAGATTCCCGCTCCACAATACCAAGTTTTCGGTGACGTTAGCCAGGTTTCCTTTATTTCTGGCCGATTTCTGCAACTCTGACTTCCACGCTGGACACACGAGAGCTCAGGTCTGCAATACCTTTGTTGATTTCGTTTAATTTGGATACGTTTTCCCTCTGGTTTTGATTGCTACTTGCTATCAGACTATCAATGATTCTTGCAGTTTATCTATTTTCTCAGCGTTAGTGGGACCTGGTTTAGCTCACGTCACCTGCTGAAGAAAGTAGTAGAAAAAGTACAGTCAGGACAGCGAGAAGTTTGAAATGAACTAAATGCTCCCAAACAGAAATGTTGACTGCTTTGTGATAACTGGAGAGTCTTTCTTTTCGAGCAGGGCGAGAACCTTCCGACTCGTATTCGGTACGTCACAACGTCAACACCATTTATACACTCGGATGGGATTTGCAGCCAAGTAACTAAAAAATACGGCAAGGACTAAGGAATTACTCAAGTGTACACACCTGTGAAAGATTCGCGACACGTTTAGTGCACTGGCAAAGCTTGGCTGCAAATCCCGAGGCGGCAGTCTTGCCGATCCTTTTTGTAGCCTTCTGACGAGGTCACGAGGTGGTGACGTGGCTTCGGCTGACGAGATGACGATTGTTCCAAGCTCTGATGACGACGCTTGGGATCGTGGCGGCACGTGCAAACAAAAACGTTGCTCAGCCGGCAACAGACGATGCTCGCTCAAGGGTGGTTGATGCTCCTGTGAAAATTCGCGACCGTTTAGTGCACTGGCAAAGCTTGGCTGCAAATCCCGAGGCGGCAGTCTTGCCGATCCTTTTGTAGCCTTCTGACGAGTCACGAGGTGGTGACGTGGCTTCGGCTGACGAGATGACGATTGTTCCAAGCTCTGATGACGACGCTTGGGATCGTGGCGGCACGTGGCAAACAAAAACGTTGCTCAGCCGGCAACAACGATGCTCGCTCAAGGGTGGTTGATGCTCCTGTGAAAGATTCGCGACACGTTTAGTGCACTGGCAAGGCTTGGCTGCAAATCCCTTTCGATCCAAGAATGCTGACAGCATCATAGAACAGTGCCTTGAATGGAGAACCCGCCTTCAGTGCAACCCGGAAAATAATTGTGTTGAAAGCCGTACTGTCAAAAATGGTTTCTCAAAACGTTTACACAAAAGAGAGCCATTGATCTATGATCATAGGGACGAACTTGGGAAGGGAGAGCTGCTGACTTGAGGGATATTGAGGGCCCCAATCCTATTACTGCGCAACCTTCTAAAGCTGGGGTCACACATTGCGCATCCTACGAATACAGTTTTCAGACAAACTTTAATTGGGAGCACCACAACATCCCTGCTTTGTATGTGGCACGGTAACCAATTCAACAAATAGATTGGCAGGCGGCTTATAAAAAGGGATGTGACGGTGAGTCGCGTTCGATCGATGTCCGCAGACTGTTTTTGTCTTTTGTATAAGCAGTGTGGCACCGGCCTGACATGGGCATGATATGCTAGCTTACAAAGTAAGTTGCGAGTGCCTGGAACTGAGCTGGTTGGTTAAACATACTCTGAAAGTTTCCAGCTGAACGTAGAATAAACAAAGAGAGGGAGAAACAAAAACCGGCAGACAGCTTTTCAGATTCAGTTACAAAAGTATTCTCAATTGTTAAGCTTCAACAAGTATTTCTCATATTTGAGGATGCATTTATTGCCAGTATTACTATACATAAAGTAAGATTACATGAACTGCCTTTAAATAACAACTTAAAACCATGTGTGAACTTTGTGCTGTACTTCTAGCTCCCATCAAGCATCACAGACTGGGAGGAAATTGCCGAGGGCTTCGAGACAGAGTGGAATTTTTCTCATTGTATGGGGGCCGTTGACGGGAAACACATACAGATCGAGGCCTCTGCCGATTCTGGAAGCCTGTACTATTACTACAAAGTGCTCCATATGCATATACAAATTGACTTTAACATTTAACACGCTTTGCAAGAGCGCATGAAGTGACGTAACATACGCCTTTTCAGGGTACCTACTCTATAGTCCTGATGGCAGTCGTGGACAGCAAGTTGGGGTTTGTGGCCATAGACGTTGTTGCGTATGGCCACCAAAGTGATGGTGGCGTCTTCAAGGCATCAATAATAGGACAGTGCTTCAGTCAAGGGGCCTTGAATTTGCCACCACCAAATCAGCTGCCATCTTCCCATATTATCGCCCTGTATGTCTTTGTTCGAGACGAGGCATTTTAACTGAGGACCTATCCTGACAGATACATCAGTGATAATCTTGGGATATGCAACTATCGACTGTGTAGAGCGAGGTAACCTTTAGAATTCTTGCACTTGCATTAGAATAACAAAAACACGGTGTTGTCTTTGTTCCATTTCCAGGAGGTGCGTCGACAACCCATTCGGAATTTTGGTTACAGGATTCCGCACCTTCCGCAGGCCAATCGGCCTCCTCCCAGACTACGCCACTGGAGTTGTCCTCGCAGCTTGTGTACTGCACAACTACCTACGAGACAACAAGATTTACATGCCAGGTGTCTATGCTGATGAAGTCGACCACTTAGGCAACAGTATTGATTGCCAGCGGCGCAAGGAGGCCTCTTAGCAGACGAATGTTTTGTTCCACCTGCCGTGGCTGAGATCGCGGCACCTAAACCAATCTGCCCGAAAACGCAACACAGTGACCACCGCCGTGAGAGACCTGTACTGCAGGAACTTTGTAAAGGAAGGTGCAATGTCATGGCAAAGGGAACGCGCTGGCCTAAAATCCTAAACAGTGTCAGTGGTATTGTGTCAAATGCCCAAGGTTTCAGGTTTTTGTGTGTGAGGTTCGTCTGGCCTATTTCCGTCGGAACAGAGAGCTGAGGCCGTCATTAGAAGAATACTGTGCCGCTGTGAGTTAGCTACTTTTGAACGGGCGCTGTGGTGTGAGACGGCCTGCGTGTCAGGCCCACTAGGACTTTGAACAGAGAACGTGGGACATCTGTATTGTACCAAGACCGATGCTACCGAAGAGAGATGAAACTAGGGGCTCTCCTTGTCCATCTACGTTCTTAAAGGAGCTGTGCAACAGTTATAGTGATTTGCTTACATAATTTGGGAGTTGGTGTCTCGACCTTTCTGAGTAAAAAACAAAAAACCGCTTTTGCCTGCATGTCCTAGTCTTTATTTTAAAAATGAACAAAGATTGAGGTTTTCGGCGCCTCTCAACTCCTTCACTAACTTCCGAGTCACGTGCGCTGTGACGTCAATGGGGAAGGCGCGGGGTTCCGGTGAAGCTCTCTCTTTAGAGCCATCAGTAAGCAGCGAGAACTCATCCGCTCGCGACCGCGTGACCACGTGCTGGCGGACGCAGCTCGAACAATATGGTGAAAGGAGGAAAGTGTCATCCGGGTCCGGCCATACCCGTCCGGCCCTGTCCCCCCTCCCCCTCCGGCTTCTGGCGGCTGTTCCGCTGCTGACAGGTTTTGTGGACCTAGGATAGATGGCGCCACTGGAACTCCGTATAATAAAAGTTTTGTTGATGATACCAGGTTTTTGACGCATTTATATTTATGTTGGAACGACAAGATTTATAGAAAAGTTACCTTTTATCGAGCAAGTATTCGCACAACTTGCTATCTTTCTACAAGATTCCCCATTGACGTCATGCCTTCTGTTTCTCATGGCCGCCGCTCGCGGCTGCAGGTCGAGGAATATTCTAATTTTTGCTTCGCGATTACGCGGCGGAATCGCAACATTTCGAAAGAAGGAGGTGTGTTTTCTGTCCTTTGTGACAAGGTGAACCATATCAAAAGTAGAAAACGCCAATTCTTTCAACGTTAAAATCGTTGCACAGCTCCTAACTAAAAGTGTCCATAATTTATACTCTGCCGCCCGTGGAGGAGTGACCCAATTCTCCCAGTTCCTTGGTTGGATAAGTGGGCTGAGTGTTTTCAGTGCACGCTCTGTAAGATCCTGAACTGACGCACAGTCCTTAACTTGATGTGTGAGCGTTATTTGGGTAGTCTCCGAAGTATGCGCATTTAGGCAGTTCAAAGAGATCGGCAACGTGCTGGAGGATGGTGTAGTGTTGAGAGGGACTGTGTTTGTACACGCCGAAGAAGCTTAGCATATGTCCTCTCTGCAGTGTGGGATGGGCAGTAGGGGGTTATTTGGTTATGGCGAAACTATTACAGAGGGCACGGTGAGTTTCCTTCTCGTCGTGTCTTGCGTTGTAGCTTCCGTGTCACGTAAGGGTCGAATCCGTCTGGCCATTGATAAGGGGTACTCGGATAGTCGGCGGCGTGCGTAGTTGAGTGGGCGGCCTCGCAGCACCGGTGAAAAAATCAGATATTTTCCTTTTTCCGCTAGTGCACCCCAAGACTCCAAGAACGTGTTATGTTCCTCTTTATTCTTCTTTAATGTCCGCCAGGAAGGTGAGCCAGTACTTGATTTTTTTCTTTTGTACTTGCAGCTTTTTCGTTTTGTTAGTTATTATCTTTCAACATTTGAAGAGAGTAATAAAATATTTCTTCGTGGATCAGCCCGGCCTGATGTTACCTCTCTAGTTCATTTTCACAGTGAACCATTTGCCTGTAAATCAGTCAAACGTTTTTTTGTATAAAATTGGTTGTGGTTTTTGCTTCTTTACGGACAAACTGGCGGACACGTTTTGTGGCAGGTATTGCCCAAAGTAAATCGACAGAGAACCGGCTCATCTCCCAGAGGGAGGTGATATTCTCCTCTTTTAGTTGGGCCTATGGTGCCCAAGCGTATCTTTACTTAACATAAAAGGCGTTTTATCAGCCGATTTTCATAAAATGAACGCCACGCTGGACCAACGCTGGACCACACACACATCGTGTGAGTGTGCGAACGTGCTAAACACACTCTGTACTTCCTCAGTCTAGGTCAGCATGAACAAGCTTACGTAAATGTTTAGCTTTCTTTTTTATTCAAAACATTATTAGCGATTGCGAACATGACAAAAAAAAGATAAAGGAAACGACATAGAAAAACAAAGGTTGCCAGATGTAAAAGAAAGTCAAAACAATCATGTTGGTGAAATAATGACGAAGGATCCACGAAACCAAATTGTCAAAGGATTTGTATGAGAAATGCACAGGCACTTATCATAGTCGTACCATCCAAAAATGAAGGGGGGAGGGGGTAGCAGCGCTCAGCTGGGAGAAGAATCGTTTTTATGGAGGCTCTTTCGACGAAAAATAGTAAATTTAAACTGCTCTTTTGGGCAGAGAACGCGCGTGCACACCACGAGCGCTCTAACGAAATCTCGCTTGAAAGCATGCCACAATCGCTCGTGAATCCATGGAACGCGAACACGTACCCTTCATACCAAAAACAACAGAAGAAGGGAAGATGGGCCAATGTACTCCACGCATGCCCCGTGAGGACCTCGGAAGGAAATTGCTGCGCAGCACTGGAAGGAGCTATCAAGGCGCCGCGTTGATTTATCTAGCACTCGCTTGGCTCGCGTCTCGCGCGTTTAGATATCGATAGTTGTTGGCACTCCGTAAAAATGTGAAACTCGATTTTTATCAAATAGCTTTAATTACAAAATGCCGTTCATCTTTTCTCGGTTTCTAGACACACCTTCGTGTTGTCTCCAAACAGATATGAAGAAAGGATCTTTCTACTATGCAATCAGTAACATACGCAAAGTGATCGAACAAAAACCTCAATTCTTGTCGCCTGCATTTGTACGAAGGAAGCAACCACAACCCTCGCGATGTACGCGAATGCCAATTCGTTGTAATGCCGAACTCCAACTTACATTCCCCGGCGAAAAACATTCACTCATGAGAAGCACATCCGCCGCCCTACCCCCGCAGCGAATTTGGAGATGACGACGTAGGTTAAGCCTTTTTCGTATTTTTCATTCCACGTTACTATGACCACCGTGACGTCTTTCACGAGCCGCGTTTTATTGGTTGTCCGTCCCCTTCGCAAGAGCGGCGTCGCAAGGAAAATTTGGCAAAATACGGAATCACGAATTGGTCAAATTCGCACCACAACTGCGTTGTGTCGCAAGAACGGCGTCGCAGTTGCGAAATCACAGGCAAATTTGCGCCATGTGAATCAGGCATATTAGGACCAACTTGTTAAAATCTGCTGAATCTCAGACAGCATCTAGTTTCCGCGCGCGTGGGAGCGCACTATGACGATAAAGATTCTCGAGAGTGGATGCGCGAGCAAGATTGAAATCCATGGTTCCTGCGATCTGCCGATGTCCCGTCGGTGCAGTAAACTTACCTCGTTGTAAAAGGTTATACTATTAAAGAGGTTCAGTAACGTCTCGAGTAATATCTAGCAATGGTGACAAGTTCCCAACCAGCCTCCGAAGTCAATGGGCGCAACTCCGAACCTGCCGCGATGAAGTACCAAGTACCACAGTTCGACGACACAAAAGATAAGCTGACTCCGTATATTATCCGCATTTAGCCCTACTTCGAGGGAAACGGCATCATGAACGACGTAAAGAAGAGAGCGCTTCTCGTTTCGGCACTGGGCTCAAGAGCAATCGACGTCTCGAGGAAGCGTTGCGCGCCAAAAAAGTTAACATACGCTCAAGCGGCTGAAATTCTCGAAGACTTTTACGCACCGAAACTGAAGGAGATTGCTGAAAGCTTCCAAGTTATCACGACGGTTCAGAACAAGGAAGAGTCATTTCAGCAGTTTATCGTGGAACTTCGGCAGCTGCCCGATGAATGCAACTTCGACGACATGTTAGACCGCATTCTACGAGACAAGATAGTGTGTGGAATTTGAAATGTCGACGTTGAGAAGACATTGCTTTCTAGGCCCAAGTTTTTTTATTGCAGGAAATGGAGAACATCAACTGGTGGCGGAGGCCGCGAGACAAAATGTCAAGTTCAAGAAGCCTTCAGACGTAAAGTCAGAGCCGTATCTGCACACGATGGCGGGTCAGCAACGACCGGGGCCGCCAAGGCAGTACAACAAGAAAGAACGTGGACAACCGCTAGTGCGCAAGCGGTGGGACAGCAAGGAACACTCCGAGATGGCCTACGCGTTCAAGAATGACAAGTGTTTTCAGTGTGGAGAGAAGGGACACATCGCAAAAATGTGCGACTCCAAGGGCAGGCAACAACAGAGGACGTTCGCGCTGACCGAGAACAGGCGTTTGTTACAAGTACGTACTGTTGTGATTAAAAATTACCGTATCGCGTATGTGGGCGCCGAGCTCGTGATATGAGCCGCCCATCCTGTGCATGGGATACGAGATAAAGAGAAAGACGAAGCAGTCTTGTCCTGAGCCCGACTGAGAAAGACGTCGTTTCCTTCACCGGCGGGTCCCAGCTTTTGACTACGCCATGACCAGGGTTGAAAGTACCTAGGTGCAAGTAACTGGAAATCAGTATCTAGGTACTTTTGTTGTACCTGAGGTACAAACCTAGGTACTTTCATTTCTCGATATCTGTATCTGTATCTTAGGTACATTTTCCAGTAACTTGTAATTGAGTGAAGTTACTTTTTACAGGTACTTTTCTATTCGCTTAGTCAAAATGGTAGAAACTATAAATCTGAAAGTTTTAACACACTACCATGTGCCGTGATTAACGGTGAGTTGGGTACGACCTGGGAGGCATTAACTTGATCGAACGACGTTTTAGCGAACGAAGCCCAGCCCATAATGTTTCATCAAACGACACTTTAGCGAATGGCTGTGTTTGTTTGAGCGAACGGTGGATTAGTGATGCCGTTAGCGACACCAATTTATCGAATCGCTTCGGAACACCGTTTGGGGAAAGTAGCGACCCGCTTCCTTCATCTCAAACCGAAGCCGAAAAAGATAACGTGTCCTAGAATGCTCATGTCAATGCGGTTTTCCTTATTTCTCACATTGACACCAATAAAGCATATTTATCGAACTCGTTTTTGTGTGCATCCTTACTATAAAGAGCTTACCTTCCAATATATTCTGACGAATTTGGGGAAAATAAATTAAGAAAGTATCTTTAAAGTAACTGTACCTGTGCCTAGGTACATTTTTAAGCTAGTACCTAGGTACGTACCTAAGTACCTTTTCGTATGAGTAACTGTAACTGTATCTTAGGTACATTTTTGAAGTAACTTTTACAACCCTGGCCATGACCCACGCGAGGTAGCCCAAGCACGTAAGTCCTCATCATCAGACGAGGCGGCCACGACCAGCCCAGGTCTCCCAGATACAACACGTACCGCCAACACATTTCGTGGAAACGTGCAAGACACGTGCAAGAAGCGGGTGCTCCGTCGCCATTTGCTTCAATGGGCCGCTCATTTCAGTGCTGCGCCGCCATTTGCTTCAAAATGCCTCGCGAGACACGGGCCTTGTGCACTAGCGCATTTGACGCTATTTGCAAGACAAACGCGAAAACACCGACGGGCCTTACGATCATCCTCAAGACAGCCATTCTGATAGGCGCTGCCCCCTAACACGATTGAAAGCGGGGCAACTGGCCACCACCATCTCTCTGCTCGTGCCAGCAAGCTTGTTCAATAGGTGAGCGGCGTTTGACAACTTCCGGTTCCTTAGGAAATTTTGTTTCACTGGTGGAAAGCGACGACAATGAGCTGCAAGCCTGTGCAAGCATAATTATGAAACCTCCAGACTGTAGTATTCAGAACCATGCTTAGACAGCCTTGCAGATGATCGTCATCGTTTGTCAAAAGCTTAACAAAATTTCCTAAGGAACCGGAAGTTGCCAAACGCCGCTCACCTATTAACCAATTTCATTAAGCGTTCTGCGCATGCGTTACGCTGCCATGTTTGTAGTGCACAAGGGGCACGTGGCCATGTGCGACAGGGCTCGTGCTGGCTCGTGCTCTACACGCGTGGCGTAGTGAAGCTGGCGGGTGAGATCGGTCTATTGCAAGCTTGCCAAAGCTACGTTCACACTCCCGCTACACGCGCTTGCTCGGATGGGGTAGCAGCAACGTTCCTAGACTACCTCAGTTGTGGAACCCCCGCTGAAGGGGGTACCCCCCTCACTCACTTCAGTCCAGACCTCCCGCAGAGCCGTTCATTGGGAGAGTTTGGCCATACATTGGTTTGAATAGGTGAGCATATCGGGCCAACCATAGGCCGCGAAACAGCCCCTAGCGGTGGTCGTGAGCTCTAAATATGCGACACGACTAATTTAAGCCGTTTTAGTGTCACTCGTGTGAAAAGTTTTAACTCTTTGTGACTGAAAACTTGGTGCGTGTGAGGTTGTCGTCACGTCCATATTCAACCGTAGAAGAAACGAAAGTGCGCACCAAACCACGGCCGACTTGCTAGAAACAGCGTCTCAGCCAGGGTGTAAGATAGACAGGTGGGGAAACGGCCCATAGAGGCCTACAGCAATGCCGTGACCGGATTGTGTACTCGTCTGCTTGCGGGTACCCCCGATTTGCGACAGATGGCGCTGCGGCGAGAAGAAAAAAAATCTCCGTCGGTTTAGCCGGTCGCCACCGGTCGCCCACCTGGAGTGAGAGTTCGCGGTGCTCCACATAGATGGCGCCACAAAAAAAGAGAAACCCGAAAGGGACACAATCCGGTCGCTCATTTGGCTCTCGTTTCCCCACCTGTCTATCTTACACCCTGGTCTCAGCTGCGACTGGGGGAAAGAAAGCTCTGCCAAAGCCAGCGCACGTGCTAAGCGGGACTCAATCCGCGTCTCGAGAAGCTCGCGCGCTACAGGCTTTACACTGTTTTCTTTTAGCCAGTCTCAGCTGAGCTAGAGTGTACTATACTCTGTTTCACCTTGTGTTGTACCGCAGGAAAGGCTACAAGCGCGAGCTCCTTGCTCTATGGCACACCTCGGAGGCACAAGCTCTCGTGCACCAAGGGCAGCTGCGAACGCTATGAGCTCGCGCTTCTAGCCTTCGCTGCGGTACAACATAAGGTGAAATGGAGTATAGAAGGTACGAGTGGGACGAGCTACAGGCTCCGCTCATGCTTTTAGTTGCACCTCAAAATGTGGAAAGCGATCAGGTGGAACCAAGCCACTTTGATCGTAGCGCCACCTTCGCTGCGATCAAGCAACGACACAGGTCAAGGCCATATGGGCAATGTAGCCCCTTAGGGGCTATTAGCGGCGAGATGTTTTGGTGGCGCCCTCCTATGGTTCCCCCTTGTGACGTCATTACCTTGCAAACAACAAGTTCGATGGTGTTTGTAAATAGCATGGTGGAAGCTTGAAATTATTGCGCTCTCAAAGGAACACTGCCAAAACCGTCAAAATTAAAGTTCTTTCATTCCTCTTATTTCCGTCAATGATAATCCCCTTTCATACGTCATAGTCAGCGTTCGGCCAATCGTGGAAGGCCGACCACAGCGACGCTTGTGTTCGCTCTCGGGGCTAATATTGTCTTTTTTATGATTTTGACGTCAGAGGTAACGTCAAAGCACCACGACACGATGACGTTACGCGACGCCAAGATGCTGTCGTAAGGCCGTCGCGACATCGCGTCCTGTCGCGTCATGACACATTGAGGACGACGCGGACGTGGTCGTCAATGCCGATGTTGACGTCGACGCCCCACGCAACGTAAAACATCGCTATGGCGTCACGTTAACGTCGTCTTGACGTCATCGTGAACGCCAACGTCACGACGAAGCCTTGACGGCGTGTAACGTCGTCGCCTTCGCCAGCATCAACTTCGACGCGCAGTCACGACGAAGACTTGACGTCGTGTAACGTCGTCAATGATGACGTCGACAAACTGTCAGGACGCCTTCGTGACGTCGAGTTGCGTCATGTCGACAACGACGTCAACGAGCTGACGCCAAGCGTCTTTATGACGTTGCATTGACAAGGACGCCGTCATCCTGACGTCCCGTGACGTTGCCGTCGTCGTCATCAACGTCAACGTTGACATCGTCGTCGTTGTCAACGCAAAATGACGTCAGAACGCAGTCTTGATGTCGTGGAACGCACGTTGTCAACGTCGATGACGACGTTGACGTCAAGGCGTCGTCCTGATGTCGCATGGCGTCGTGACGACAATTCAGGTCGCAGTGACTTTATGTACGTGACGCCTGACGTCTAGGTTGTATAACAAATATAGTTCGGCGTTCTATCGTTTCTATGACATTGACCAGTGTGCCGGTCGAGCTTGGCGTTGGAACCAAACGGGTTTTTCATAAAAAGCCGCTAATCCGAACCACTTCGCTCGTAGCGCCCGAGAGGGCGCTACGAGCGAAGTGGCTTAGATTAGCCGCTTTTTTCCACATGCGGAGGTACCAAAATAGCGCTCCGGTGGCCCCACTCGTTCTTTCTAGTACACTCTAGCTAAGCCGCTGTACTACCAAGCCGACCCACAGCACACTGTCACCGAGACGCCGAGATTGAACGCTTCAAATGTCGTTTGGAATATTCGGACGTCGCGGTCTGCTGATTGGTCGACGCTGCGTCGTCCTTTATTTTACGCTCTAACCGCGGGGGCAGTATTCGGCGCTGGCGGCGGCATTTGCTCCACCCATTGATCAAACGGCCAAACTCTCCCAATAAACGGCTCAGCGATAGAGCGATAGAGTACTGTGAAACGCCATCTAGACGCTGCGCATCGAAACGTATGTATCCCATAGAATACACTGCAGTTACCAAATCAGCCGTCCGGGGTGTCGAACGACGCGGGAGGCGAGTCGTGGTGAGTGAGGGGTGGTACTGCTTGTGCATGCAGCGCCTATGAGCAGTTCCGGAACTGAGCTAATCTAATAATGTTGGGTACCAGCTAGGCCGCCGTGCTTGCAATTCTCTATAGACGATTGAAGTCAAGGCGACTGACCGCTACCGGATCTCTACTCCTTCGGCCATCCCGTGCAAGTGCAGACTTTCCAAAGTCAACGCTATACTCACACGTAAGCTGCGTGTGCTTGCACGCATGGCGCACCAGTCGGGCGCCATGCTTGCAATTGGCTATAGGTCATGAAAGTTGCGAATACTTTCAAACTACGTTGCGGCGGCCCAAGTCTACCCCCCCCCCCCCCCCCAACTCGCAGCCAGGACAAGCGGCCACGTGATCTGGAGCCGATTATATGCCTCCAATACGGTAACAATACTTTTCGTCTTGTGCTTTTATGATACGTTAGACAAATCAAGGCAAAAAGTACGCACCGTTGGAACAAGAAATCTAAATTCAAAGCTCGCATACTGGCGTACGTTGCTGTCCGCCAAAATCTCGTTGTGCGTGTTTGTTTTCGACTTCGACTGACTTCGCGGAAAGCCAGCACCAAGATTAGCATTGGGCTTTCAGAACGTCTTTGTACTGTATTTCACCTATTACTTTTGTTATCAAATGATTCATTTTCATCGCTGAGACGTGATTTGGTTTCACCCTATATCGGCTACCTTATCATGAAGTCAAAAGGAGAAAACTACACTTACTGCATGACGTCCACACGTGGGGAAATTAATGCAGTGAGTGATTCACAAAGACTATGGAGACGTGTGCTGCGGTACGGTGTGAGGTACAAATCCGCCGTGTCTCTGTTGGTCAAGGTCTGATACTCTGCTCTTTCTTGCCAGTTTTTTTTTTTTTTTTTTTTTTTTTCAGAATGCGCCTCAGCCGTTCGGGGAACGATTTTTCATATTGCTAAAGCCTCCTGATAATGCGCGTTTTTGGCAAGTACCGACAACAATTGTGCGAATATCCAAGACACATGCCACCAGCAAGTGCTGCGCCACCATTCGCTACCAAGGCGCGCAGGGGCCCGGGCCACATGCGCTGGAGCATTTAACACAACTTATAAAATAGGCACAAACACATCAAGAGGATTTATCATCCCCATTCAGGACTAACTTTACTGCAGAGGAAAGATAAATACTGGAAATTATTTTAAATAGTTAGTGCCTGAATGCTAGTAAACTAAAAAAAAAAGAACCTTTACTCGATTGAATAAAGGTACTATTCATTCGGAGTTGCTAAAATAATGACTATAACGCTCGAGATAGATAACAGTGTGTGCCTGTGGATTTTATTGTGTCATCCAAGGTTTGTGATGTTTTAAAGTATCAGCAACTTTACGCTTTTAGACATGGAGGAATTGCAATGATACAAAACAATTTTGATATCTCTTTGACTCTACGATGATTGCATGCATTGAAAACTTGTTTACTTTTAAGTACGCCAACGACCTCATCAAGATAATTAGAAAACTTGTGCTTTCTAAAATTAAAGTTTCATCATGCTTGATCGGACCTTACACTTTGCCTTTCTCTCCAAGCTACTATGCCGAAAAGTAGGCTCATTGCTAGGTGAATTCCTCCTATGAGACGGTACAGATTGTCGTAAGTGCCCATGCTGTCCCTGAAGAAACCTGCGAACGAAAAGGAAAGAAGACGGTACAATTCATAGTTAAGAGTAACAATAAAACTTGGCATGTCTTCGAATTTGGTTTTCTTGAAAATACCCTATATAAACAAAACAGTTCGGCGATTACACACTACCATGTGCCAGAATAAGCTGCAATATGTTATCATTTGAAAAGTGCAGAGTTCCTTTATATGACCACATAACATTTTTATCGTACTTTACTTGTTTTAATTTAGAATCTTTTCTTTTTAAATTACGTGATTTCAAAAGAATTAGGGAGTTTTTTCCTAATTGCTTTGGAAACGCAAACTTGAAAAAATAGGACACGGCGCGCAAACAACGAGGGTCCAAATCTATATAAAGACACAGAACTAGCGCTGACTTTAAACTAACACGTTTAATGGAAAGCCGTTCCTCATGCCAGTTTTTGTGTTTATTACAAGGCTTCTGAGGCATTTATTTACGCTTAAATGGCAAGGCTTTTGAAACTGAACCTTAAATTTATAACAAAAATGGCCCACTTGCAAGCTACAACAGTGTTTCCCTCATGACTTCGCGCTGTGGTTTTCATGACCGCTTACACGGATGCAGTTGGCGGAATCAGGGTATTTCGGAAGAAGGTAATACGCGTTTTGCTGCTTGCATCAAAATAAACAATACAAGAAACACAAAATGAAAATTTGTTTCCTTAAAATTGTTGCACTGTCACTTTGAATACTGACCCTGACCAGCAAAATAAAGGTTATATCAAATTCAGTACTCACCAAAAAGTAGTGGGCTGGCCAATACCCCTGGAATGCTTGCCAGACAACAGAAGCCATAGCAGACCGCAAAGAGTTGAAAACCGATGTAATCGGTAACAATGACAACCTCCATTGTCAAAAGACTCCCGAGGCAGGTACCGAAGCAGACGCATATCGCAAGAAGGGTTGCGAAGGACGCCGTGTGCGGTAGAGATATCATTGACACTGCCATCACGCAGAAGAGGACCATCACCAGAGTACTTCGGCGAATATAGTTCCGGTCTGCTAGGAGCGGCAGTATCATGCGACCAACGAAGTCAACGGGCGATATGTAGGTTACGATGGACGAGGCTTCAGCCAGCGAGGAGCCTCTGTCCATGGCAAAGTCGACTATTGTAGTGAAAAACGCATTTTGAGAAAAATAAACGACCATACTGAAAACAACAAAGACACAGAACATTGGGTTCCGAAACATGGTGAGAAAATAACCGACGCTATAAGGAGAGTCGGAATGCTTCACGCTCCTTGAACCAGCAGACTCATTTATGTTGTTCACATCATTTTTAGGATCTCCCGTTAACGCCTCGGGTTTGTGGTCAATTATTTTAGTTTTCTTTGGCGCCATCCACGGTGGGTCCTTCAGAAGCAGGCATAAGACTGTGGCGTGTAGTGCAAGGGCCCCGTAGATAAAAAGTGCGCCTCTGAAACTGTACGATTCTTGAAGAAAGACGAGGACGAACGGGGACACAATGCCGGCTGCTGTCTCGCCAGCGCGTGCCAGTCCGTTCGCAAAGCCCTTGTATTTGTCAAAGTACTTGAAGATGGCAACAGAAATCGTTACGTACATTGCGCCCATTCCGACACCTGTCGAAAGAGAAACAAAGTTAGAATACAAAGATAGGATGACGAAAACAAGAATGCACAATGAAACAGAATGAGGGAAAAAGGTGTCCGGCATAATGACTTATAGTTCCGAATATAGATTTCGCTCCGCAATAACAATTAGTTTTGTCTTACTAACGGCCCTGAGTATGTGTTGCAGTTCGGTGTGTGCTCATAGTTCCCAACAATTTTTCACTGGGTTTTTCGAAGGTTGTCAAAGATGATGTTCTTGCTAGACACTGAATAACATTACCCAAAGCTAATGCTGAGGACCACATATGTTTCAACATAAAACCGCGATATGTGAATGATATGTTCGTATCTTCGTCAAATGAATTTTTAAATTGCTCGTAGGGATTATGTATACCTCTGAAGAGTGGAATAAATGCAAGTATTATTGTCTGCAAATTTCTTCATTTGTTTTAGTGAAAATGAAATAAGGAATATACCGGGTGTTTCAGCAAATACCTTTGAAGCTTGCCTAAAAAAAGGTAGGAATATACTGCCAGCAACAGCGGACGTCAAGGGTTATAATAAAACATACGAATTAGCTAACCATTCTTTGTTTCATACTTAGTGTACGAGCTGTGGCTACCAACTGGCGGGACTGGTGGAAGAAGTGTCATTTGCTATGAAACTCCTATCACTTAAAAGTTATTCCCTTCAACATACTCCCTTCTGCCATCTAGGCACCGCTGCTTGCGAAGTTTCATTGTTAGAAACATCGCTGCAGATAATCATGTGTCAAGCTCATCAGACGCGCTGCTGTTTCATCCTTTACCTGGTCCAGAGTCCAAAAATGGCTTCCTTTTAGTGCGGTTTTTACGTTAGGTAACACGTAACAGTCACATAAAGCTAAATCGGGCAAGTGAGCGGGGTGGTCCAGCACTGGGTTCTTATTCGCTAGAAACTGCTTTAGAGACAAAGGACAGTGAGCTGGAGAATTGGCCTTTTGTAGAAGTACGCGGTGCGCATGCGCGGAGTATTTCATGAGCCTGGGTTCGAGAGTATCTAGTTACAAACAATCCACCATCTTGCATTTCTCGCCTTTGAGCGGTTTCGTTGTGTCGACCACGGGGCGGAAGATTACGCACGATGGGGACAAAGGTGAGCTTGGGGGAGCCGTATCTAGGTCACATCGCCTCAATGGGTGAACAGGATGTAGCTGACGTTTTGGGTATGGAACGGGTGGGAGAGGCCTTGGGCGTGCGTTGTTTTCCAGTCACCTAGTCTCGAACCGATTCGCGTGTCTAGGTGGCAGCACATATTCGCCAAGAGGTCCATTGTCCTGGTGAAGAATCCACGCGTTGTTTTTCCACAACACGGGCCTCTTCTTCCTCACTTGTTCTCTTAGCTCGGATTGAACTTCGAGCTAATACTGCTGAATAATTGCCTGATCTAGTTGTACCCATTCAACTATGACTACTCCATTAATATCAAAAAATAGCATTGCATTCACTTTCGACTTGCTCATCATTGCCATTTTTATTATTGGCGACGTGAGAGTTTTCCAGTGAATCGATTGCCTTTGTTTTCTGGATCTTATCGAAAAATCCACGTCTCTTCCGCGTAAAGGTACCTTTAGCCTAGGTCCCTTAGCTGAAGGCACCTGAAGTAAACGGTGTTCTTGATCACACGATAAATAAACGGAGTACTTCAAGTTGATGTCGATTGCATTCCTGCTAAACCGTGAGAGGGGCACGTGATAAACAATTAATCCTCGAAATCGGTTTGATGCGCAGTTTTTGATTATTGTGTGCGAAATAACACATTTAAAACCTAAATATATTAGTTGTGTTTGCTTTTGTGGCACTTTATTTTTTTTATCTAGATCTAAGGGTGCACATAAATGAGTCTTGCTTTAAAACGTTCGACGCGTGTGGCCACACTGGCCCTAAATTACCTGCGTTTACGAATTTCCATCGCGAGGTGGGTGACGTTTTTCTGTTTAGCAGCTCCATTTTTTTTCGCAATTGGGTTGTGTTTATGTTTATACAGCCTAGAACTTGGTCTGCCTCAACGGGCGACGAGTCTCCCAGCTGTAAAGTTCTCACTGAAGTAGCTAAACAGTGCCCGGCAGAAACAAACCACGTCAGTCTCACGGTTACGCCAGTCACGCCATCGAAAGGGATAGACGACGACGAGGATGAAGGGTCCTGGGCGGGAGAGTCGGACGACTCGTCTACAATCTTGAAAAAGAGCTCGCAGTGGTCCATCGCGTTCGAATTCGTAGCACATACTGTTGTCCACGTGCCGCCGCTGCTACCGGCTAGCTGGAGTATGCGTTCCTCGTTAAGGTATTATTTTATCACAATTGCCTTCACAATCATTTTATAATTTGCTACTCATATATATTCAATTTGTTATAATGCATTAAACAAGATATATTTATATATCTGTGATTTTTATTTTGAGTTCGTGGGTCCTGGCAAGCTCCGGTTAACACAGAACCTCCCTTAGCGAAAGGGACCTTTATGCGCCTTATGATCACGATCTCCAGCTCCCTTTACGACAGGAACCTGGGCTAAAGGTACATTTACGCTGCCGTGTGATTTGGGTATTGTCAGGTTATGGTGCGTGTCGTTTTATGAAGTCATTGCAAAGGTGTGTCTGGGCGTCCTTCTGGTTCTCCCTGAGGTTTGTTTGGTACAATTTTGGGGCATACTTTGTACATGTTAAATTTTTCATGTACAATTTGTCGCACAGTTTCTTGATAAATATACAACATGTTTTCTATCATCCGAATGCTTAATCAACGATCGTTGCGAACCATTTTACCAATTAACACAGTGTTCTGTTGGGTGTTTGTCGTGACAGGGCGACCCTGTCGCTCGTCGTTTGCAACGTTTTCTCGTCCCGCAGTAATTGTTTTGTACCATTCACATACTTACTCACGTACGTGATATCGCATGATAACCGCTTACCTCGTGCAACAGTTTCAAACACTCACTCTGCGATTTCTTCAATTCCGCAAAAAATTTAATGTTGACCAGCTGCTCCATTCTAAAATGAGCCATATCGTCTCCTTTTATCACAGCTTGTGTCGTCCCGGCTGTATGATCTGAATCCGGTTTGTGTCGTCTGCTTCGGAATGCTTCATGGTTGTCACCTTGCATCTCCTTCCCACTGCTATTAGCGGCGAGATGTTTCGGTGGCGCCCTCGTTCGGTTACCTTTAGTGACGTCATTACCCTCTGAACAACAAGTTCGATGGTGTTTGTAATGGGCATGGTGGAAGCCTGAAATCATTGCGCTCTCAAAGCAACACTGCCAACACCGTCAAAATTGAAGTTCTTACATTCCTCGTATTTCCGTCGATGAGACATCCTTTGCGGACGTCATAGTCAGCATTCGGCCAATTGTGGCGGGCCGACCACAGCGACGCTTTCGTTCGCTCACGTCGCCAATAGGGTGTATTCACTGGTCGCCATACCTGTGTGCGCGGCTGCTGAGCGCGTGCTGACGGCGAGCTTCCGCAGTTTCTTTGGAATGTGCATTCCGCGCTACCAAGATTGCCGCTCTTTAGCAGGCTATTGATGTCAAGCTCGTTCTGAACATGCGCCCTAAACATCACCCTCAAATATGGTGTGCAGTAAATACCCCCCATACACGTTTGAACTGTTTACAAACAGCACAGTCCACACGTTCTAATTCACAGTCCAGCCAGCTCTAGCTCCCAATTGCGGACAGCCAGAAGTGCGCGTGCATAACACACAAACACAGCAATAAACGTGCCCTCATACGCTTTCATGGAAACGTGTTTTCGCGGTGAGAAGCTCAATATGGGCGCGTCTGTTTTTCTTACCATCGGTAGTGCCTATGCTACCAACGCGGTTATGTTTTAATTTCTATGGTGCTTAGAAGCTTGGCATTGCACGTGCTTGCACCAGCAGAGGAAGTTGAAGTATACTCACTCTGGGTTGTGAAATAATTCCCCTAAGTGGAGATATCCAAACCTCTCGCTGCGAGTAGAGAGTATTCACTCGCCGCCTTATTTGAGGACACTGTTGAGAGTGCAAACTCCAAAGGAGCTAACATTAAGACATACAATTTTGATGGCGTGGAATGCACGCTGCAAAAGAAATGTGGAAGCTCTCCACCAGCACGCTCTCAGCAGTCGCACGCACTACTATTGCCGGTAGTAAAAACTCCCGTAATTGTGTTGCAGGGCTCAGGAGAACTTTTTCTCCGCTATAAAACGAAATATTTTCCTTTTGTTTACAACTACAAACTTGCCATTGCTCTAAATTGCGCTGAATAAAATGTTATACGTGAGAAAACATGACTTCACTGCTTTAAGACAAGAAGGAAGAACAGACACCACAAAGCGCTAACTTTCAACTGATTTAATCCACTGACATGACTGCGGGTGCAAACGATTATTTACTCCTTCCAGTGTTTTTGCTAGGCACAAGGATAAGACTGTTAGAGAGATTATTGAGGCGAAAGCCATCAATAGTTCCGGCACGTGTTGTATCAGCGTGGCTTCAACTGACTTGGCAGAAAAAGAGATAATGTACTTGCGGTTCGTGGCTGCGCCACGGATTGGTTGAGATGTGGTGCGGTGACGTAGTGTGTATCTACGCTGAGGATTTTAAATTAAATCAGTTGAAAGTTAGCGCTCCGTGGTGTCTGTTCTTCCTCTGTCCTTGTAATAAAGAGCGCAATCATGTCTTCTCACGTACAATACCAGCTCGCAAAACAATCAGCACTCTTGTAAAATGTTATGTAGTAAATTTTTAGTTAATTAGAAAAGTACTATGTTTTTGCAATTCCTCACTTTCGCCGTGGCTGGCAGTTTGTTCACGAAAATATGCTTTTTAACAAACACCCCGGCATATTTTGAAGCATTTTTTAACTCTTTGCGTAAACACATTGCACATATGTAAAACAAACACACTAAACAACACAGGGAAATAAAGCTGCAGTAAAGAGACATAATCATTCGAACTTTTAATGTAGAATGGTGGCATGTCGAATGTTCGTACGCTTTAAATTTAGCAATCATGTCGAATGTTACTTTAAATTTGAATGTAAGACCACATTCATAAGCACACATTTTTTCAATGAATAATACTTCCTGCAAGATTGCCGGATGAATGCATACTTCCACAGCAATGAATATTAAGAAACTGTTTTAATGAGACTGTCAGTGAACGCGCTTACATGCACAATTAAAAAAAAGAGTGATTTTCAGCTGTAGGCATTTTAAGCAGGTATCAGGAGCCCGTGAAACCTGATGGAGTTTCAACAACTTGGGTCATAAAAAAACGCTTGCCTTTCAACATTCCGTCCAATGCAATGAACGTGTGATAACACTGTTTTTGACGAGCTCTGCATTTTAGAGCCCAGCTCTTAGGCGCCCGTTTCCTGCTTGAGCGGCGTCGGCGTCGGCGTCGGCGTCGCCATCGGCGTAACCACGCGGTGCATGATGGGTAAATTTTCCCGGTAAATCTAGCGGAAAATGTTCCCCGCTAAATTTAGCAGAAAATATTTCCCGCTAAATTTATCGGGGAAATTTACCCCGCTAATTCCAGCGGAAACATTTTCCCCGCTAAATCTAGCAGAATATTTTCCCCGCTAAATTTAGCGGGGAAATTTTCTCCACTAAATCTAGCAGAAAATTTTTCCCGCTAAATCTAGCGGAAAATTTTCCCCGCTAAATCTAGCGGAAAATTTTCCCCGCTAAACCTAGCGGAAAATTGTCCCCACCTAATCGAGCGGAAAATTTTCCCCGCTAAATTTAGCGGAAAAATTTCCCCGCTAAATCTAGCGGAAAATTTTCCCCACTAAATATAGCGGAAACTTTTCCCCGCTAAATTTAGCAAAAAAATTTCGCCGCTAAATTTAGCGGAAAAATTTCCACGCTAAATCTAGCGAAAAATGTTCGCCGCTAAATCTAGCGGGAAAAATGTTCCGCTAAATTTAGCTGAAAACTTTCCCCGCTATATCTAGCGGAAAATTTTCCCCGCTATATCTAGCGGAAAATTTTCCTGCTAGAATTAGCGGGGAAAATTTGCCCGCTAGATTTAGCGGGGAAATTTTCCCCTAAATGGGGGCGAGCAGGAGAGGAGGAGGGGCATAGCCCCCTCTGCGCGCCTTCCCGTCCTCCTCAACAGCTGCGCTCTAATTCGGCGTTACAGGGAGTTGTAAACGGCTTTCATTTTTTATCGGAACTTAAAGGGGATATTCCCACTAAATAGAACGATAAACGTTTGACTGTGACGTCACGTGACGTGACAATGAGGCGTCACGTGACACTTTGACATCTCGTAACAGCGTGACGTCACGTGACAATGTGATGTCCCGTAACACTATGACGTCGTACTAGATGCAACTGTTACGTCACGTGACACCATTATATCACGTGACACTGTGACCGCGTGAAACATCGACGTCACAGACACTAGTGTTACGCCGCGTGGCACGGATGCACGTGCCTTTGTGACGTCATATCGCACCATGACATCACGTGACATTTTGACGTCACGTGAAACCATGACGTTGCGGGACACTTGGATGTAATTCTGCCTTGAAGTCTTGTGACATTTTGAGGTCATGGGTGCGACCAACACAAGAAAGAAAGGACCTTGGAGGGGGTTCCCATATCAACATCGTTTTAAAACATCTGACAAAAAGTAATGGTTCTATGATTGTTATCTTACACAATAAACTGGTTCTGAAAACTGTAAAGAGCTATGGGGAAAAGAAAATTATTTAGTTCTTGTAGTATTATTCTTTTATACATTACGTATAAATCCTACGTTTTTTTCCAATTTGTAAAAGCGGTTTTAAAAGGCCTCCTATGAGAGCAGGGCAGTACCATCCACAAATACAGAAAATGAAGTACTACTTGATAAGGCAACTGTTTGACTTTATTCAAGTGTGAGAGAAGCTGACTTTCTACAATTATTTTCACCCGCGATATACCCCACAGACACGCCTACGGGCCGTGCGCATGAACCCCGTGTTGAAACCATCTTCGTACAATTTACAACCATAATCGAGAAGTTTTGATTAATTTGCGACTCTCCTTTTATGTCTGTTAATTTAAGGTGATTTTGTCTGTATATTGTTTTGCGCATTTCATCCTTTTGTACTTTATTGTGTTCTTTTTCCCACTCCTGCAATGACCTCCATTGAGGTCGCAGTATTTGGAAATAAATAAATAAATGAATAAATTGCTTTTCGTGTCGGGTTTCATCGCGCAAGACATGCGATTGTCATACTGCGCCGAACAAAGAATACATTGAAATTCTGTAAACAACTTAATTTTCGCGGGCTCAAATTTTCGCGAATCGGGCCAAAGCTGAAAATTCGAAATTATTCGCGGGTTCTAATTTTCGCGAATCTAGCGTAGCTTCCGTAGCGTTCGCATATTGCCAGAATTGTTCGCGGTACGTATTTTTCGGGAATTGTAGGCGATTCACGAAATCCGCGAAAATTAGGTCCTCGCGAAAATTTAGTCGTTTACAGTACATAGAAATAGTAATAGTAATGATTGGAACTGGGTTTTAGTTTGCGCAAAACCCGTATACTTTCAGAAAAAGCTTAATCACCAAATATTGGATGTGAGAATTGAAGGTAATTACCGTGAAGCCCGAAGGCAAACGTCATCCAGACCACGTTCGTTGCAAAGGCGGCAGCCATCATACCAGCCCAGAGGAATACGCTTCCTACAAGGGCAACTCTGTAGGCACGAAACCATCGCAGAAGTAGACCCACTAAAAGAACTGAACGCGAAAGACCAGGAATTATTGACTTAATCGAAAACACCGCAGAATGTAAAAAAAGAATGCCTTTGAACTTATCTAAACAGTAACAAAGCCACCTTGCACCTCTAGCCTAAACACAGTTAAAACAAACCGCCCCTTTGCCATGCAATCGTGGAATAAGTAGTGCTACATAGATGTGCAGCGAACGTTTTTGTTGTGTTTTTTTTTTTTTATATTTGAGTTTGGAAGATTGAACTAAAAAATTCGAAGAGTTTGAATTGTAATTATTCCATGCCAGCTTAAGGGTACAATGAGGAGTTTTCTGAGACTGCCTAAATATGGCCATAACTCATTTTGCGGGCACTAAGCATCGTAGAAATCTATAAATTATAACGATGCGCGGCCTATGTTCCTATTAAGAAGCGATCAAAGATCGAACACACCGAGGTCACCTGCAGCGATAGTAGGTGCATTGTTCTGGCAGCCAGCACGATGTACGACCAATTAAAACTCGACATTTTGTTGGGATTGCAAATGCTGTTAACACAAAATATGCATGCTTTTGTAGATGATAAATGCAAATAAGAGCAGTAAAAAATATTCATTTTTGGCGGAGAGGATAATACTGCAATAATGTTTTCAAAAACAGCTCTATGCTTCTTTTTTTTTTCGCAGGAGTTTTGTGTTCTGTGTTGGCTATTGAGCGCGCACTCGATGGATTGTATCATAGTCAGTGTTGTATTGGGAACGAGCCGCGGGCATTCGAGATATCATTCCGCGGTTCCACCGGTCGGAGGCGCTAGGATCTTTCACTCGCTACTGGATGACAGTGGTCCTGGTTTCGGAACAAGCTCCTCCCATCGCCAGAGATGACCTTTCGTGTTGCGATCTTTGATTGCTTCTTGTAATAGAGAAATCGGCCGCGTATCGGCATGACTTAGGTATTTCTAGGAAGCTTAGAGATAGCAAAGTGGGTTATCGCGATATTTAGACAGTTTCCGAAACCTCCTCAGGGTACCTTTAAGAAACGCGGAGCGTGGGAAGTCCCACGCATGTCATTGCCACTCCGCAGTCAATAGAGGGACTTAGGGAACCGTCTTTGCACGTTGGATAGGGTACGGGCCCTCAGGTACCAACTGCGCATGTGCTATCGCGGAAGACTCGCACATGCGCACTTCGTACCCGAGGGCGTATCGTACCTTGTCGAACGTCCAAAACCGGTTCCCTAAAACTCTCTAATGGTATTTGGGCATTAGCCGGTAAGAAAATCAAGGAAGAAATCAGGAAGCAAGAAATGGGAACGTAATAAGCCACGCCACGCGTTTCTTAAACTGTCATCGGCTATGCAGAGTGCAAGTTCGTCTGCTTCTTGAGCAGGGGCTGCGATGACGTCGAAACGCCGAGCTCTCGTTGGCTCTGACCACTGATCTCAATGACAATTGCTTGATCGCGTTTGCCTGCTCCGCGAATGCGGTCACTGGCGGCCATTTTTAGGTAGAGTTATATCACCTCTAGCCAAGATACAGCTGCTGAAGCCACTTGGCAGCCACCATCATCCATCCATGGCAGACGGCGTTTTGGCAGTTGTGGTGGCAGGCTGCCAACAAAATAGCCTGGGTGATATTCCGTGATTGATTGAAATTATTTGACCAAACATGTTTTTAAAACCCGGCGTGAACGGTAGCCCGGTCTTTGAGGACCCGGTGAAAGTTTCACGAAATCGCGCAGCACCGGGGAAAAGCAGCACAGCACGCATCAAAAGTCGCATCGAAAGAAGCATCGCATGCATACGCCGGTACGTAGTCTGCTTTCGATGCGAGCTGCGCTGCTTTCCCCCGGTGCTGCGCTTTCGTAGAACTTTCGCCGGGTCCTCAAAGACGAGGCTACCGTTTACTCCGGGTTTCAAGAATCTGCTTCGTCGAACAACTTCAATCAAGCACGAAATTGCACCCACGGTACAGTGTACTAGATCTACGGCTATTTTATGGCAGTCTGCCGCCATTGCGCTGTCCGCCATATTACTATGATGGCTAGAGATGATATAACTCTACCTAAAGATGGCCGACCGTGGCCGCATTCCGGTCCATAGGCAGAGCTGGTCAAACGCGATCCAGCAATTGTCATTGAGATCAGTGGCTCTGACGGAGCGAGAATGGGTAGACCTCAATACTACCTGCCATGAGGTCTACCAACTATATCCTTCCAATCGGAGACAATGAGAGCTCGGCGTTCTGACGTCCCCGCAGCCCCGGCTCAAGAAGCAGACGAACTTGCGCTCCGCATACTCGTATTCACCTCAAGAAACATAGTAAAATAAGTCCAACCTCTCGTGGATTTATTACTGATTTACAACTTTGTGTTTAGAATTAAGATATATGTGAGTACATTTTAGATTAGCTTGCCGTTATTTTAGCAAAACACGTTTGCCCACAGAACGCATAGTTTCTTCCTCTGCCAACCAAATCTTGTAAAAACTGCTTCGTTAGGGCAAGGAAAATTCGCTAAACTTCTTTTGTTTTTTTCTTGATGTGACAAGGAGCGTAATTGACTATAAACTTAAATTTAACGAATAGTGCTGATATTTTCCCTGAATTTTGTTTTTTACCGTTTTCAAAATACGATTTATCGGACAAATTTGAGGGTATCGTGAATTTATGTTAAAAGATAGGAGACACTCGTTTTTAATTTCGACGTGAATGCCGAAATTTTCAGGTTGTCTTAATAACGCGGAAGTTTACGCCGTGAACTATATATACATTTAGCAATCGTCCGAATTTGCGATTGAATAATTTTTTATTCAATATGACTGGCCCAGGAGAGGGTTCGCGTGTTTAGTGTACCTAAAATTCGGAGTGCTTCCAACCGCTTCCTCGGCGTTACGTGGTTTATCGGGCCGCGTTTGGAAGGCGAGCTGCAAGGAGGTGGCGAGAGCGACTTCGCCTCTACGCCTTCTTTTCTTTTCGCCTCGCGACACGGCACGGCATCCGCGTTTGCGTCTAATCTGAGCTATAGGCGACCGCCGTTAAATTGGAAACGCTTTTTAGGTTTTGAGTTGCTTTTTCTCTTAAATCTAGGCTCTTTACGTAGGTTCAATTGACCTGAAGCCAGGTTGGATGCCACCCGAACGCTTGTGGGCCACGAAGCCTGTTCCCGATCAGCGCCGAACTCATTCATCATTCCGACAAGAATGAAGCCTGAATTCTTCAGCAAGAAGGTCGTCACGAGGAGTATGAGAAAGGTGATCAGGGCCACATGCCAACAGCAGTCCACACTTGGAACATTTTGTTTTGCCTTGTCGGCTTTTAAGGGTGTCATTACGGTGGGCATTGTAATGCGCGACCTGGAAGGAAACAACTCACATATTAATAAATGATTTCTACTCTAGGTACTATCAACGTAAAAAAAAACACGCAATGTGTGGTCATTTTAATACCCCTTAGCATTCAGTAAAACTGCAACATTATGGGGAAGAATGATTCCCGAAGCAAGAATAATGAACGTACTTTGCCACGCTTTGCGATTCCTAAGCTGTTTGGGACCGCAGGTTAATTGTGAAACACTTAAATCATACACATTTAGTGTTATGAACAAGCTATGTGCAGTTATGTCTAGTTAATACAGACCCATATAATATGACTACTCCGTTAAATAGGCGACGTTTCCGGGGAAAACTGGGCATTACTATGCAATCCTATCTCGTTATCATCCAACACTCCCATTGAAGGGGGGGGGGGGATGGTAGGTTTCCATATTGACGAGACATTACAGTATGTTTTAAGGACGTTTATATGTGTTATTTTTAATGTAAGGATCTCCTCAAATGGCCATATATTCTGTTTTGTTTTCCGATGGGCGCTTTAAGATTCAGTAGGCCCTTTACCGATGCCCGTCAAGCAACGCTGGCGGTTTTCATATAGGAAACGAAGTTTCCAGTAGTTTGGATCCGAGTACAAGCTGAAAGATGACGCAGTACACAATGAATCCTTGGACGGTTATTGTTCCAAGAACAACATGCGGCAAGTGCACCAGGGCAGTGTATTTACTGAAACATATGATAGATGCCTCGAAACAAACACCGTTGCTCTAGATTGCTTCCTTGAGCTACCTCGCAAATCAGTGATTCAGCAACTCTTCGTAGGTTTGCAAGTGCGGCCTCCGGGCGCGGCCATTTATAGCTGCCTACGCGTGTAGATTGTCTGTTAGTCAAGCCTCGCTAACTTATGGCCAGAAATTTGTGACAAGCTGTTCTAGTTCACTTATCTACCGACACGTGGCGTATTCACCTTTAACTTTTACGTCGTGTGCAAATTCCCGCCAAACCGAAATGCGTTCCGCGTGCAATGAATAAAATTGTGAAAAATAGAAAATAGAGCTACGTTATCAGAGCTTCTCCAACAGTACTACAGAAAGGGGGAAGATCAATTGATGGACAGCACAAAGAACACGCAGAGAGCGTGCTGACGCGGCAGTAAAACCCGCGCCAGTGTTGGTGGTTAATTCGACGAGACGGGTTGTTTGTGTGTGTAAGTGTGTGCGTGCGTCCGTGCGTGCGCGTGTGCGTGTGAACGCGCGCGCGTGTGTGTGTGCGTGTGGTGGGGGAGAGTGTAAAAGCAGCCTGTGAGCGCATTTTGAGGCAAACAAACGCAAGACGGGCGCAAAGAGCGGACGAGCACGCCGTATCAGCGCCTCCCGGTTGCAAGAAGTCGATAACACTATCATTCCGCGTTTTCATATCTAGCGATATGGAAGCAAAAAAGTCAGATCTGCGGAAGAATTCCGAACAAGTATTCGAAAAACTACCCGACAATACATATGCGATATTTTTGGAAAGTTGTTTGCAGATTGGCGAGTGTGTCGAGTAAACTACAACAAAAAGGATCCATATTTTGTGTTGCCTAAATTAGGCTTCCATGAACTCCACAACCATCGATCGCTACACTGACTCCGCTGAAGTCATCAGGAGCGAAATATTCTCTTTGGTATGATCACTCGCTGTGCTGATGTCTGGCTTCCTTTTTTCTTGGGATTTTTCTTGAAATTGGTAAAACTGAAAAACTCCGAACTGAAATTTTTGAATTAAATGAAACCCCAGGTTAACTGGAAAAATTGCTTTATTTCTGTTGACCCCGAAAACAAACCGCCCTTTTCCGCGAGGCTGCTTCCTTCTGCTGCAATTATTGTTTCTACGGCCACTTAGTGATAACTGGCGCGAATAGCATTGTGTGTTGTAAAAACGCGATAGATGTGCAATAGCTTTTACGACGTGAGCCCTGATAAACCCTGATTTCTGGTCGACACCAGAAATAGATACCTAAAACAGAGAACTTTGAAAAAATGAACACCCAAAGACACCCTTAAATTTAAAAAAGAATACACAAAAATACGGAACCCTACCTATAAGTTATAACGAAATCTAAAAGCTGCCCCAACATATACGAAATCCAGCTTATAATTAGGATTCTGCGTTTTCGGAGTTTATTTATTCTTAAAATCGCGGAGTGTTGTTTAGTTCTTATTTTTTACCATAAATTCGGAGTTCTTTGGAGCTTTCTTTCATCGTACAGAGTTTTTCGGCTTTTTCGGTGAAGTGAACGAAAGGTTGAAAACAGCAGTTTGTGAATTTAGTAAAAGTATCCTTTTCAATGAGAAACGTGTTCGACGATTCCCCTTTTTTAAAATAGAAGCTAAACGGAAGTTCTTTGTGGTCATACAAACGAAAGTTGATACTGCGAGGGCCTGAAAAAGGCCTGCAGTTTTTCAAATAAATAAATAAATATTAGATATAGAGAAGTAGAGCAAAACTTGTTCGAAGATCCCTGGAAAATATTAAGACCAGTAGGATTCATAGCAGTTGGCGGTCCTGAAAAATCTGAGTTTTTTGGGTAAATATAAATATTAAAATATTTTACAGGAAGTATTTTTTCGATTTTATCGAATTTGTCCGAAAACACAGAAGCATACTTATAGTACTCACGTCCGCCCCAGAAACCGGAATACGCCTAATATATTTAGAAGCCTTTATTAAGTAAATGGAGGAAGGATCTCCACGGTGACGATAAAAATAAAAAGCCGGTTTAATTATGCGAACTGTGTTAAAATAGAAGGAAATAATGAACTATTTATTTTGGAGGTATTGTTGAACTGTACCCGACCGTCATCTCGATCCTTTCAGTGCGAGCGCTCTCTCCTTCCTCTTTCTTAGTTTCTTCCGTGTCTATTTAGTCTCCGGAAGCTTGCACCTTCTTTTTCTTAGTCTACAATACTTAATGATATCACCAAACGTACAGAATTACGCATTCAGAACCCGTCTAAAACTGTACCGCGCTATTCATATAGTCTCATTCTCGATTTATTAGCGTGTCAGATCTTAGGCAATGTAAGTTCATTCATCCTCTCCAGACTCGTCGACTAATCTCGCTCTTTTGCTTACTTCATCGGTTCCTTCAAAACTTCGGTCAGTCCAGTTCACCCCTTTTGGAACCACTGCCGGGCGGGACAATGCCAGCTCCAACGGCAAGGCTAAGTCCGTCCTGATATTTTTTATAGCGTTGCTCCCCCCCTCTCTCTCTGTCTGTCACTCTCTCTCTCTCTCTCTCTCTCTCTCTCTGCCTCTCTTTCTTTCTATTTTTTTAAGAACCACCGGATTCTTTTCGTAAAAAGCAGCGAAAGCTTCCAGCGAATATTTCGTTCAGCATCCATCCTTTTAAAACCTCAGCACTTCCTCGTGCCATCCAGAACTCAAACGATCTTTCCGACAATAATTGCCACCATATCAGATCGCAAAAAGTTGCGCGGTGCACTGGTTAACAGTTTCTTTCCACCAGGCTGGCACTCAACAACCTGAGTTTTTTCTTCTGTTGTTGAGCTATTGTAACCCTTACATTGTGTTCTTGCTCCCAAGGGCTTACTTATCAAAGCACGTTTATTCCGATTATCACAAAACGTTCGTCTGCCGTCGAAGGAATATTCTAAACTGTATCTTTGTTTTTTGTGTGTCACTATTGGGCTTATTCACATGTCATCACTTTTTACATTAGTGCTACATACCTCTTCCGCGGCAGACGTTTTCAGCGCTCAAGAATAAATAAAGTTGTGGCTACGCTTTCCGTGAGAAAGTCAGGAAATGCATGAAATACATTTGTTTATTGTTCATTTTTGTTTATTTATTACCTACAGTTCGCCCTTGGGGCATTATTATTTTTGTTTATTTATTACCTACAGTTCGCCTTGGGGTATTAATATTTAAATGGCGGGGAGAAGTTCGCACAAATATGTGGCCGAGGACTCGAGATGGCCTTTTCGAGTAACCAGACACTTCGTTTGTTTTGACGTTCGCTCGCTATGTAATACTTCACCTCTCTCTCGGATTCAGTCATTATATAAGTGCCTTTGCTCCTCCCTATCCTTGACATCTCAGCACCAATTTCAATGTACCGTCACCATTTGAACGATTTTGTACTTGCCTCTTAGCATGATCATTTTGTTAAATGTTTTACAGCGAAGCTGTATATGGCTAGGTTCTGAAATTTTTTGCGTGCGCGGACAGAGCGTGTAGATCGAGAATTTCTCCCCATACGAATATACAGACCCATTGTCGGCAGCGCGGTCGCTCGTGCTCGTGCTGCGCTGTCGTCTTCTAATATTCACCAGTAGTCATCGCCCTAGCGACGTTATCAGCAGTTGCACTTTGAACTTGCTATGAGCAAGACGCGCGTAGTTCACTCTGAAGAAGAAGAAGGTGCCCTCAAAGAGCGACAACGAGAGCAAAAGCGCGAATGGGCGCGAAAGCGACGAGAAGCCGCCGAACGCGCAGCGGCCGACGGGTCGGGAAATCGAGTAGCTGCTCTCTGACCGACGAAGAACAACAGCGTACCCGCCTAGAGCGTCGGCGGCAGCAGAAGCGTGAGTGTGATTGTCTGTATCTGTAATTGGAAATAAATCTATTTTGAGAAACCTCGCTTCAAAGTGGACCTGGTGTTTCAGTACTGACGGTTTCGTCCCATTTTTAAAGTTTGAGCACCCGCGCCTTCACAGGGAACTTTTGGAGCACGGCTCATGCACCCATTCTGGGCGAAATATATAATTTTCATCCCTCTACTACATGCTAGTGCCATGGCAAATACTTGGAAATAAATCTGTCTTGAGAAAAACCACTCCGAAGTGGACCTGGTTTTTCCGTTTCGACGGTTTCGTCCCATTTTTAAAGTTTGAGCACCCGCGCCTTCACAGGGAACTTTTGGAGCACGGCTCATGCACCCATTTTGGGCGAAATATATCATTTTCATCCCTCTACTACATGCTGGTGCCATGGCAAATACTTGGAAATAAATCTGTCTTGAGAAAAACCGCTTCGAAGTGGACCTGGTTTTTCCGTTTTGACGGTTTCGTCCCATTTTTAAAGTTTGAGCACCCGCGCCTTCACAAGGAACTTTTGGAGCACGGCTCATGCACCCATTACTGGCGAAATATATAATTTTCATCCCTCTACTACATGCTGGTGCCATGGCAAATACTTGGAAATAAATCTGTCTTGAGAAAAACCGCTTCAAACTAGACCTGGTTTTTCCGTTTTGACGGCTTCGTCCAACTTTTCAAAATTGGGCCTCCGCTCATCCACAAGGAACTTGTTTAGAACATTCGGGTCTTTAACTGGGAAAAATGATAAAATTTAAGTCCATCAAATCAATCATGGTACAACTGCATATCCTTGAAAATAAACTTTCTCGATGGGAATGGCGTTCGAGCGAGGACGTTACGTAGTTCTCATTTTCCAATGTTCTCCTCGCTGGATCGACCGACATGTTTTTTACTTGATATTTTGAATTTATGTGCTTGACGTGTCATGAAGAGACCATCAAGTACAGTCAGCTTCCTTGCCAAATAATCACTCAATATTCCCACTTTATTCGCCTTAAATGTAGCTTCGCCAAGGTCAATAATTTCTTAATGATTAATAACAATATTTCTATACCTTTTCTTAGCCATGATAAAATTTCTAAATGAAAAAACAAATAGTTGCTTTCTTTGTTTGGTAGTTTAGTGATCCCAGCAGCAGAATGCAGGAAACGATTCTGAACAGCTGGCTGATCGATTATGCGCCTGGTTCGACAAACTGGTCTCAGGAACCCGAGCAAATAAGTTTGAGAGAAGACAGAGCGTACACTACGCTTCCTGGATGTTTTTGCCTTGTCGCAGTTATATGGCAAATCTTGTATCTTTCTGTATTTTTAAATTAGGGAGGTTTGAAAATCACTTTGTGTGGCACGTTTGGGAGAGGTGCCCCAGAAGAATGTTTTTTCTACGCATTACAAAACATCATACAAATCACGAAACTTTGTCATATGATTGGGGGAGGGTTGTATTTATAATATAAAATTAAAATTTATTTCACTCACCTAATAATATATTTTAAAAAACGATCAAACCTGATACCACCCATAGTGGCTATGCATCAAATAATTTACTCGAATGAGGAACCTGCAGTTTATGCGCAGTAATCTTGACTTTTTTGCGGAAGGATTGGATCGTGTCAGAGATTGGACGGGTAGCATGGCAAATCTGAAAAAATGTGATGTTGAGCAAATATTGCCGTATTTCTATATTTAATACATTGCTTCTATGGGAGCGTTGCCATAATCCGCCAAGAGATGGCGCTAGCATGCGATGGCACAGATTTCTGGGGATGAATAAAAAAATATTCCCAGCATGTTGATTTTTTTCCAGCAATGTCATACCTCTGAGAGTATTTTGAATGGCTCAGGGGATGAATCTCTTATTAAAAAGTAAACTCTCGATCCGGCCGTAATATTTGAAAGCCAATAAATTAAGCCGCTCCAATGCGGTTCGAAGCCATGAGTTTGTTTCCCTGCACACCACGTCGTAGCCTGTATTTCTATTGTAGTGTTTGTTTTTCTATTTGTGCTGTTCGCGCACGGCTGCAATTGCCGTCTTGAATTAATCTCTGTAAAGCGGATATTCACTCAGCTGGAAGGGATGCTTCACGGGCAGAGAAATCGCTTTTCGATAAACTTGAATGCAGTCAAAGCCGCGACTTGCGGCAGGTGTTAGGTGTACGGAGCTACGCCGTGGCGATCTCGAAAACGTCTAGCGCGCATCCCAGCGCGCCACTTGGAGGGCAGTTTCTCCAGGAACCGTAGTATATTTAAACAGCAAAAAAGGGTAGCTTTTTTTTTTTCGATTTTACCTACTATTCTTTTTAATGCCAAAATTCCACACTGTAAATATACGTACTTTCCGTCTAATTTCGTACTGCTCAGTCCTTTCCCCAGAGCGCAATCGCTCTCGGGGAGGAGACAACCGACAGTCATATTGGCCACTGTACGATAGGAGCTTACTGTTGGACCAGCGTTCCAACATGACTATCCGCACGTCGATCGATTGCACCTAATCCCTCAAGTGGTATTAAACGTTTTAATGTAAAGCGGAATGTCAACCTGCGAAACCCTGCCCCCTTCAATCACGGCCCGACCAGCGGCATCAATGCAGACTTGAACGTATTTCAACTACTCTACTCAAACTACTGTAGTTTAACTACTTTTCCGAGTAACTTGGTAACTTTCAATTACAACTTTATTTGGGTAATTAGTGGTTTAATTTAACTACGTTTTTCAGGTAACGTCTACTCAAATTACTAACTACTATCGAAATATAGTGCTAAATTTGCTCATCACAAAAGTTTGAGCGCAGAAATAAATAAGACGCCGGCAGATGAAGTGGCATTACCGAACAAGGGGCCCCTCACATTTTGTTCCCACGAACGTATACTCGGCAGCCGTAGAAACTGCATAACAGGCGTCCTTGGGCCAAGGTGGCGACGAGTAGCCAAAACATAACACCGGCGCGCAAGAACGCAGAAAGATGTGCTTGACAAGCCTTGGTCGGGTATTGACCTAATCCGGTAATGCACGCAGGCGCTGCGCCTCCAGCTGCAACCGTGATAGACGAGGACACTCCGAGAGTTGTTGTTTTCATGTTGTCTGCCTTTAGTGAGTTCTGCCTCAACCGGTTTGGGGATTCCACGGGAGGCGCCACTGGAATGACCTCGCAGCTGGTCGCCTGTTCCCATGGTCGCCTCGTCGTCAGCGCATGCGCCTTTGAAAAGCCGGACTCCCCCGCGCACAAACGCAGACACGAATAATCCGTTCATGGGAGCACGTTCCCGTTTCCAGCTGCAACTGTACGAGCGACGATGCTTGTTCACGTAATCATTCGCGTCCTTCCGACCTTCCACACCAGGGAGACCTCCTCTTTGTTGAAAACGATTTACTTGTCAGGCGCGTCAGGATACAGTAGTTGCCGGCGAGGATTGCGAGTCACCCTTGGGAGATCCTTTTGTTGGACCTGGCGTCAGTGGCGAAATATACTTCGTTCCACCTTCCGTCAAACCAAAACAATTTTTTTTTTCAGTAGCGTAGCACTAGCACTGCAACGATACTCGCAGTCGTCCAGATGATCTCATCCTCGTGGCGCAAGACTTGAACCCTTGATGGTCAGGTGCACTCGCTCAGCGTACTCTCCGAACGTCGTGGGATTAAAGAGGGGCCAGTCATAACAATCTTAACTTGCCGAAGAAAAAAGAAAAAAGGAGAAGAGTTTGTTATAAAAGACCCTCTAGCCGAGGCGAACCTCGCATGTTTCGTCATGGACATCTAAGATGCCGACACTCGCTTACCCGACCCTGCACAGCCTGTTTCTCAAATTCAACGCTGCCGTTCTATCCAGCGCGTCGGTGGATTGTCTTTTTAGCTTGGCCGTGGACGTCTTCAGGAGGAAAAGGAGAACACTCTCCTATCAAGAACTTTGAAAGTCAATTGCTTCTGCGAGCGAATAAACTATTTTGGTGAAAACGCAAGCCATAAAATGACTGCATTTATTTTAGGCTCGCAGAGTTTTTCACGGATCAAAACTGCTGTTCATTTTGCTACCACAAATATATAAAAAAGTGACTTCAAAAGTAACTTCAAAGTAACTCGCTACTTTTTATAGTAGTTAGTATACTTTACTCTATTCCAATTACTTTTGGCGTCGACACTCAGTAACTTAGCTTAACTACCTTTTTTGAGTAATTTGTACATGTCTGCATCAATGCCCGACGGTTTACGTCATCTCATCTTGTTGTTACACCACTGATACCCTTTCCCCCCCTTCCGGATATTTCGGACTGTTAAAGAAAACAATACGAGGAAAGAGGGCGTGGTCGAGCTTATTTTAATCTGAAATTATTTATGCATATGTATAGCTACTGTCGCTCTTTACTGAATAAAATATAGCGTAGATGGTCATTGTCGGAAACTCGTTGTCAGAAGGCACTACTTGTCACATGCTTAGTGTTTCGGAAGTTCAAAGCTATGCCTTTTAGACATAAATAACTGTGCCATTAATAAAAAAAAATAAACATAACAATAAATGCGGGGATAAAAAGCTGGAGAAAAAAAAAAACTATCAAGAATTCGCCGGAAGTGTTGTATTCCTGCATATTCAGAGGCTCAGAACTTTGAAACAAGTTTCGCATACCAAAATGTGCACAGGGTAAAAGAAACACGTCCCAGGAACGTGAAACGAAGAAACAAAATGTTCTCTTTATTTTTCTGGAACAATATATTAAAACTCTTCTCCCATGAGTTAAGTTATTCCTTAACGTGAAAAAACAATACATACATTATTTTGTATTCTACAGATAGCAATGATATGTACTGTGTCAGACGAAAATAAATACCAAGTTTAGGGCATAATTGCAAGTAAGTACATATTTGGAGATTTCCTCGAAACTCACCTTGAATAACAATAATCACATCTTAAGACGACACTTACCTAGGCTATACATAGATCATTCTTAAAAAGTTTAACACCTCTACCATAAATAACTTCGGCTATAGCACGCTTCAAATATGGCACAAACGACAATCGTCAAAAACCCGTCGTCCTTCCTCGCCCCTTCGGAAATTTATTTCTTTATAACTAAGCATGCCAGAACATTTAAATAAACGGCATTGTCTTTCGTAAGGAACGCAGCACCGCATGTAAAAATTCGAGAGAAAAAAAAAATTACGAATGTACCTCACTACTTGAATTCAAATGAAACCGTCCGCCGGTCTTTCGAAGTTCGACGAACGTCGAACTTTTACCCTAAACTTTCGAAGTTCGTCAAACGTTTGACTTTTCAGGATTCGAAAGTTCGAAACTTTTCGAATTCTCTTAATAAATAAGTTTGAAAGTTCGAAAATTGTCGAATTCCTTAGCGTAGGAAGTTCGAAAGTTCGAAAAGCTTCAAACTTTTTAGTGCAAGAAGTTCGAAAGTTCGAAAATTATAGAATTTTTTGGTCCATCAAGTTTGAAAGTTCGACAAGCATCGATTTTCAGCGTGATAAGTTCGAAAGTTCGAAAAGGATCGAATCTTTTAGCCTAATAAGTTCGACGGTTCGAAAAGCGTCGAACTTCTTAGTTTAAAAGAGTTCGAAAATTCGACTTCCGTCGAATTTTATGATATAGAAAGTTCGAAAATTCGAAATCTTTCGAATCTTTCGAACCGCTTGATTCGATCATCGAAACTTCGGTTCGAAAAAAGTTCGCGGCATCCCTAGTTACTAGGGATGCCGCGAACCACCCTAGGTTCGAATTCGAAAGGTTTCGATATTTTCGAACCGAACTGATGTTCGAAATCGAAAGGTTTCGATATTTTCGACCTACGGAGGTTCGAATTCGAGAAATTCGCAACTTTCAAAAATCGTGGAGTTTCGAATTCGAAAAGTTCGAAGCTTTCACGGTTTCTAAAAGTTCGGGTTCAATTATTTCGAATATTGTTTTACTTGAGGTTCGAGAAATTCGAAGATTTCGAACTTTCCTAACTTGAAAATTAGAGAGATTCAAATGTTTCGAATTTCTTTGGATCTGAAATTCGAAAAATTCGAACGTTTCGAATTTTTATAAACATAAAGTTCGATGAATTCGAAGATTTCGAATTTTGTTCTACATAAAGTTCAAAAAGTTCGAAAGTTTCGATTCTCTTCAGGGCTCATTTTGAAAAAAAAAAAAAAAAAAAAAAAAAAAAGCTTCTAAGGTTTCCAATTTCTTTGAAGTCCAAGTGCGCAAAGTTCGGGGTCCGGTTTTAATGTTCCGCCACAGTTTCAGTTTCAAATAACGTTTTCACGCCTCACTGGTTTTCACGAAATCAGGTTTAGAAAAGTTCGGGTGTGATATTTAGACTGCGCGAAGTTGGTCAGGCAATTAAATGAGACGACGAGTTTCCCGGATGTGTTGGAATATTTGCCAGCGCAGAGTGACGTTTGACCATAGATCAGTAATTGTGATCGCCAACCCGGGGTGGTCATTAATGTGCATCACGAAGTAGTGATCACACGAACGCACTGTTTAACGATACTCACCCAGTTTGAAACGGCCAGGGGCAGGCAGGTGGTTGAGGCTCAGAAAAACCTTGAAGCGATCTGGCAAACTGCCTCCTTACCCCCTTGCACGCTGGTTGTAATCCGATCGAACGCCGCCCAAGTGACGCTGGCATATAGTAAGTTTAGTTTGTACATGATGCAAAACCCTGAGACTGGGAATGAAATTTGAAAGAAAAAGTGTAAGACGACAGAAAAAAGGGAACAGGATAACGCCTCAAACTCAGCTCTGGGAATGAAATTTGAAAGAAAAAGTGTAAGAAGACAGAAAAAAGGGGACAGGACAACGTCTCAAACTCAACTCAGCTGAAAAGTCAGCTCAGGGCAACGTCTCAAACTCAACTCAGCTGAGTTTGAGACGTTATCCTGTCCCTTTTTTTCTTTCTTCTTACACAATTTCTTGCGAATTTCATTCCCAGTCTCGGGATTTTGCATCATGATCAACATATATCAGCTCGCCTGCACCTTGACAATTTTTTTGTTTGTAACTGCTTTGGAGGTTTCTTTTCCGGGACGGAAGAAACGCCGAGCAAAAAGCACAGAAGCTGATACAACTTGAGGTCGAGGAGCGTTCTACCATACCAGTGGCGTCGGAAGAGGAAAAACGGGCGCTCCAGTCTCCAACACCCCCCCCCCCCCCCCCCCCCCAGATATTTCGGACTGTTAAAGTAAACAACACGGGGAAAGAGGGCATGGTCGAGCTTATTTTAATTTGAAATTATTTAGGCATATGTTTAGCTACTGTCGCTCTTCACTGCATAAAAGATCGCGTAGATGGTCATTGTTAGAAACTCGTTGTCAGAAGGCACTACTCGTCACATGCTCGGTGGCTCGGAAGTTCAAAGCTATGTATTTTTGACCTAAATAACTGTGCCATTGGTAAAAAAATAATAAATAAATAAACATAACAATAAATGCAAAAATGAAAAGTTGGAGAAAAAAAAAAAAAAAAAAAACTGTCAAGAATCCGGGAAGTGTTGTATTCTTGCATATTCAGAGGCCCAAAACTATGAAACAAGTTTCTCCTACCAAAATGTGCACAGGCCAAAAGAAACACGTCACAGGAACGTGAAATGAGAAAAAAAAAAATTAAAATTGTTTTTTTTTTTTATGACGTGCTGAACTTGAACAATTTTAGAAATCTTCTCCCATGAGTTAATTTATTCCTCAACGTGAAAAAACAATAAATACATTATTTTGCATTCTGCAGATGGTAAGGATTATGTACTGTCTGTGGTGGTAATTTAAATGCGATACCTCAAACAATGTAGACGAAACAAATTACCAAGTTTAGGGCATAATTGCCCGTAGATACATGTTTGGATATTTCTTCGAAACTCGTCTTGAATAACAATAATCATACCTTAAGACGACACTTGCCTTGGCTATACATAGATCATTCTTAAAAAGTTTAACATCTCTACCATAAATAGCTTCGGCTATAGCGCGCTTCAAATATGGCACAAACGACAATTGGCAAAAACCCGTTGTCCTTCCTCGCTCCTTCGGGAATCTATTTCTTTAAAACCAAGCATGCCAGATGATTGAAATAAACGGCATTGTCTTTCGCAAGGAATGCGGCACCGCATGTAAAATTGAAAAAAAAAACAAAAAAACGAATGTACCTCACTGCTTGAATCCAAATGAAACCGCCTGCCGGTCTTTTGAAGTTCGACGAACTTCTAACTTTACCCTAAAAGTTCGAAGTTCGTTGAACTTTAGACTTTTCAGGAATCGAAAGTTCGACAATTTTCGAATTCTTTAGATTAATAAGTTAGAAAGTTCGAAACTTATCGAAATACTTAGCGTTGGAAGTTCGAAAGTTCGAAAAGCTTCGAACTTTTTAGTGCAAGAAGTTCGAAAGTTCGAAAATCATCGAATTTTTTAGTCTATCAAATTCGAAAGTTCGACGAGCATCGAACTTTGATTAATAAGTTCGAAAATTCGACTTCCGTCGAATTTATCGATATAGAAAGTTCGAAAATTCGAAATCTTTCGAACCTTTCGAACCGCTTGATTCGATCATCGAACCTTCGGTTCGAAAGAAGTTCGCGGCATCCCTACTAGTTACTACCTTTTTCCTCCATTTTTTCTTAGAGTGTGTTGCCAATGCAAGAGCGTAGGCGCGGTCGAAGGTGATGTTTCGTTCCACTAGGAAACGTTGTTGAAGGTGGAAATCCTTGACGCCACAAATGAATCGGTCCCTCAGCATCACCTGGAGTGGTAGCACAGTGGAGAATTTTCTCGCTGGGGCTTGCGGAACCTGTCGGCTTTCTTCTGATGAACTGGCATCTGACTCGGGCGTGGCCGCCGTGGCCGTTGCCGGAGTGGGTGTGGTCGGTGCGGTCGTCACTGGGCCGAAGCAGTCAGCAGCGATCTTTCGCATTGCGGCCAGTGCGGCCACATACTCGGAGATGGACTCTGTCGGTGTTTGGCTCCGTTGGTGGAATTTGAACCGACTGAGTAGTTCCGCCGGCTTGGGGTCATAGTGTTCGTTGAGGCTCTTGATGATGTCCTCAAACTCGACCTCCGAAGACTTCTTGGGCGCGAGCAGGGCACGTACGGTGTCATAAGTTGATTCACCGCAGGACGTCATTAGGACGGCTCGCATCTTTGCGGAGCTTGTGATGTTCTTAGCCTCGAAGTAGAATTCGAGGCGTTCTAACCACGAACTCCAGTTTCCGCCGGGGAAAAACTCCGGAATCCGTCCGTGATGAGCAGAGTCGTCCATCCTTCGAGAAACTTCCTCGCAGCCAGTTTCACATACTCAGGGTAATGCGTTTATTTAAACCGTAACAGAACGGCGCAGCGAGATCCACGCTGCGTCTTAGGTTGAGAGAGTCTGAGGAGGCCCCCGGTAACAGCCGTCTCCGTGTACGAAACTTGATCCGTGCGAGCGGGCCTCGGTCGGCGGTTGGACTTCGCACGAAAGTTCTTATACGCGTAGTCGCAGTATATAGCTGAGCGCGCCGCCGGATACTAGCAATATTTATCATATATGTTCCTTGTATTTTGTGGAATGTGATTACATTGAGTTCGCAGGTGTCAAAAAGGAAATCCCATACCATTTAGTTCAGCGACGTTTCGTCCACAACGTTCGTTTGTTACTTTTTTGTTTGTTTCTTCAGTGATAATTGTAAAAAAAGAAATGTAAACATCGCAAAATGTTTGGAAAAAAAAAAAAAGGTACGCTATCACTGGGGATCGAACCCGGTCCTGCCGTGTGTGAAGCGGACTTTTTCCACTGAGCTACTGGGCCTTTTTTTCAACAAGAACAAGTTTATTTACATATTGCAGTTACACGTAACATGAGTGGACACTTTCATATGTTTAGTAATTCTATTATGAGGACTGAGAGACAAAAAAAGTCAGTTCCGGTTTACAGATCACAAGATAACACAAAGAGTCAGTCCCGGTTAACAAACTAGGAAAAGAAAAGTTTTTTTTTTTTTTTTTCTCGCGCTTTTGCGAATCCCGTTTCCTGGAAGCAGTCAGCCCCTAACGGTAACGGACCAGGAAGCGTGGGCACCCTAGTTAGCCCCGCTCCTGTCCCTCCGTTGCCAGGCGCGCTGGTCCTTCAGTTGTTTTGCCTCCAGTCTATTTTTTATGTGCTGCCATTACCTTCTTTCATGGTATTCCTCTCTCGCGGCAATCGAGTGGAGCCACCTCAGCCTTGACGTGAAGTAGTCCCATGTCGGTCTGGCGTCGGTGTGACATTCCACCATGTGCTCTACTGCGCTCTACTGTGTGTGTGTCTTCTTTTACTCGTCCTCGTTTTTTAGCGCTTTTAAACCCGAAATGTACTACCAACTAGCCCAAGTGAATACCATTTTAACATTCCACCATGGCAGTGCGCGCCAACCAAATGGACTGCAGACCCAGCAGGACATTTGCCGGGGCTACGTCCGAATTATCGGCACCTCCGAGGTGCAAATACTTAAAGGTTAGCCACTCGATTTCAAAATGCTGCCCAAATGCCATCTTGAGTTCGTCCCAGAAGAGGTACGCGTTTGAGCACTCGACGAAGACGTGCTGTATCGTCTCACTCGCGCCACACAGGTCGCAGTTCGTAGACCAGAGGACGAAAACAGCCCTCGCGTCCAACCACACCTTCATAGGCAGCACCTCGAGGTGGAGTCGGACGAAGAAGTCCTTAGTGAATGCCGGGACAGGGAACCTCCGCAACCGCTTGAAGAGCCCGGCTGCGCAAAGAGGGACCGGCTCCATTTTGTACAGGGGAACTGGTAGCACGATGGCGAGTGTGTCTCAGTACAGCGTCTTGCGGCTGGCAGCAAGGAGGTATCCCCATGAGAAGTGGACCAGGAAGAACTCCACTGAGGCGGCGATTTCTGCGTAGAACCGCAGACCCGCTCCCCTGGTGGTGCGACCGGTGGTACTGACCAGTGGCGTAGCCAGGGTTTGGGGGGTCAGAACCCCCTCCGAAATTTCGGGGGGGGGGGGGGGGGGGGGGGGGGGGGGGGGACTCGAGAGCCGGAGACCGCGTCCAGCCCGTACTAGTCGGTTCTCCTGCCTCCCTTTTCACCATTTTGACAACTGAAAAATGCGAGGATCTTTTGCATTGTTTCCTTATTTCACATGTGGAATTTCGCGTGTTTTATCGTCGACGTGTGGCGATTGAATCTTCTTTTTCCGGCGTGTCTTCCTGTCACAAAAACCGGCCTGGTCCCGCCGGGCCACGCGTATTGTAAAGGGCGCCACGTCGGCTGCCTGCGGGGCCATGTAGTCGCCGCGGGTGGTGTGGCACTCCCTGGTTGGCGCTAGTTAGCACCTCGCCGGTCCCGACTGGGACCCTAACTTGACTTGTTTATGGCCTCTGCGACTCCCGTTCGGGGGACGCGTTTGCCCGATGCTTGGGCGCTCTACCACTTCTTGGAATTCGGAAATGAGTTTGCCAGATGCCCCAGTTGAGCATTTTTGGTATTGACTTTGTTTGGAGCTCGGGGCAACGAGTGTCTTCGCCGCTGTGACGGTCATTTTCTTTTGTGTGTGTGTGTGTGACTGTATCGCGATTGTAGGGGAGTGGGAGTGTTTTGTTTACTTTATTAGGAAAGAGCGCCGTTCGGTTGAAACTGGGAAACGGCGCGGCAGTCGACTTGAGAGGTTCGAGAACGCAACCCGCTCTTCCTTTCGGCTCCGGGCGTAGCCTCGGGCACCGCGGTAAAGGGGAAAACCCGTCTGGACACTGAACGTCATCTACTTATGCGCTCCTACTCTGTGCGGCCTTCCTCTGCCGGACTGCCCCAATGCGTCGACTGTCCGTGACGCGACAGCGACTAGCAAACGACCACCGCCTCTGGCGCACCGTGGCCACGTCGAGACAGAATCCATCGCAAGCGACCGACCTCAGGTGCTCCCACGCCTCTGTGAGCCTCGTTGTGCCGGACTGCGCCAAAGTGCGGTATCGTTACCATTCCTCTTGTTGTGTATTCTCTGTCTTGCCCATAGCTATTTCTCTTGCATGCTTTCGCCGGATTGAGACTGTGTCTCTATTATCCTTTTACTTTTTATCACCATCTAATTAGCCCTTTATTAAATGTTTCTAATGCTCTGTTCGTCACATGCCTTGTCTTTGTCCCCCCGTCCCTGGAGCCCACGTACTGTGGGATAGCGGGCGTCCGAACCCCCGTTGCGGTCTATACGGCGAGTGCGCTTCCCCTCTCGCTTCGCACCGGACCGTGACACTTCCGCAGTCAACTTCCAGCTCGTTTGAGCAGTTCGGGCGGCTCGGGCCGACAGTTCGGGCGGCTCGGCCCGACAGTACCTATTAGTACCTATACCAGCCTTAAGTTGACAGTGCGGGCGGAAGCTTTGTGCTCGTTGAACTAGTCGTCGTATATCGTTTTTTGCGTCAAGGGATCACACGGCAGAGCTAAAGAGAGCCGGAGAGCGCACTTTTTTTAATCCACTATTGCGCGACGCGGGCCTCCTACTGCTCTTCGTTTTCACCTTTTCTGAAGTCCTCACGCAACCTCCTCTACCTCCCACCACAGCTCTAACATCGCAGTATAATACATCGCCCAACCTTCGTCCGTGAAATTCCAGAAAAAAAAAAACGAAGTAAAGCAAAGTGTCAGGAAACCGCGGACAACGCGGCAACTCCGAAAACATGGGGAGAAAAAGTAGAAACCGGCGCCTGCGGCCTGCATACACTATCATGGAGATCTCCTCTCTTCCCCTGTGTAGGGATTGTGGAAAAGATCCCCTTCGAGAGGTAATAGCTTTTAGACCCCGCCAGCCTTGGTGCTTTCCAATTAGGGGCTCCCCGGATGTCTCATCCAGCTTCGACGACTTTTCAGAAGGCGGCATCGGTCTTTGTGCTTTGTGTCGCGAACCCCGCTAACCACAGAGCATGGCGTACCGCAGAGCAAGTCGCCGTCCCCCGAGCGGGGGGGAGAAGAGCCCTTGCGGGCAAGGTCACTGGGTCGGGAGATGGGGGAATGCCCAGGAGCGGTAATTGAACCCACAAGCTGTGTGCCAGCAGAGGTAGTGAACTCCTGGTTCATGTAGATTGTAGATGGTTGGTTATTAATTTACGATAAGGAAACAGGGACATTTAAGACAAACAGACTTTTTCGCAAACTGTTTCCCCTTTGCCCTAAATAGAAAAATCAAAAAGTCGCCCTCTCCACCCTTCATTTTATATCGCGGAACTCGCAAGCCCTGGCGTCACTTTACAGTCAAGACCGGAAGTGCGGTTTCCGCTTGCAGCGTCGTCAAATAAATCTATGTCGGTGGAAGCAATCGCCTTTGATTGCATATACAGGGTGTCCCAGCTATCTCAAAGTAAGCTGAAAAAAAAACAAAAAAAAAAACGGAATGCTCTAGGCGAATGAAACTAACTGTTTGCTTTTAGCAGTCGTCTGGACACAGACAAAAAGACAGTGTCGGGGGGTCAGTATTTTGGGGCGGGGGGGGGGGGGGGTGTCGAACCCCCCCCCCCCGAAATAAAATCCTGGCTACGCCACTGGTACTGACCATCCATCTGCCGAGGTATGGGTAGCCGAGGTGATGAAGGGCACTTAAAAAGAGGGGGTCCCGCCTGTCTCTGAAGAAAAGGAAGCGCTGCACGTGGAGCTTCAGCGCCACGTTCACAAGACCCAGACCTCCGGCCGCCAAACTGAGGAAGAGGTTGCTGCGCCGCGTCCTCCAGATGAAGCTCGCCCAGCTTCGGTCGACCTCTATCGTCGACCTCAAGATGAAGCTCGCCCAGTTTCGGTGAATACGATTGGCAGTTGACTCGGGATAAACGGTAGCTTGTGCCCAGTATAAGTACCGCTGGATATGAAGTAGAGTTGCAGACGTACGCCCTATTAAAGAGCGATAACCGCCTGCCAAGCCACGGGGAGAGCTTCGCCTGAATCGCGTTGGTCTTCTGGCACCACTTTTCCACCATGGGCCCACGTTCTCCAATCGGCGCTCCCAGGTAGCTGTCAGCCGTTGTTCTCCATTCGATGTCTGCGAAGATTTTGGGCGTCGTGGCCCAATCCCCGATCCAAGCACCGATGGACTTCCGCCGGTTGACCTCTGCTCCAGACGCCTGGGAGAATACCGCAACGTGCTGCAGAGCAGCCTCAACCTGAGCCTTGGAGGTGCAAATCAAGGCCACATCATCGGCGTAAGCCAGTAGCTTCACGTGTTGAGCGCCCATCTGCAGTCCTTGTATGGTTGTGTCCCGCATGATGGCCCGACAGGGGGGCTCCAGTTGTAGGGCGAAGAGTATGGGAGAGAGCGGGCAGCCCTGTCGCATCGAGCGGCCTATCGGTATTGAGCGCCCTTTATCGCCATTGACGAGAAGTTTCGTCGATATGTCTCGGTAGCAGAGGCCCACCCAGTCCAACATTCCGTTCCCGACCTCCCATTTCTTCAGCACAGTCCTTAGGAACTCGTGGGACACCCGGTCAAAGACTTGGCTCATGTCGAGTTGAAGGGCCGCCAAAGGCTGATGTCCTACACCACTGGCCTCCCTGACGATACGCATGGCGTGGAGGTTTCGCGCTATGGAACGCCCCGGTAGACCGTAAGCTTGATGGTCGCCCACCACGCACCGAAGTCCAAGATCCAACCTTCTCGCCATAATTTTGGCAAGAATTTTGTAGTCCCCACAGAGAAGACTGATAGGCCTGTAGTCCGTCAGGGTTGGATTGGAGCTGTTGCCTGCCTTTTTCGGGATGAGCACCATAAGACTTTCCCTCGTGGACAGAGGGAGAAGCTTTCGCTGAAAGATATCTTGGTATAGACCATTCCATTTAGCGCTCTCTGGGCGGCACCATTTTGTTCGACAGCAGCGCCCTCTCCATACATCCGGGAAATTCGGCGGGTTCGGCGGGGTAAAACGAAAGAGAGGGCACGCGCCCGACTCCGCTAGCAGACGACAAACCGGGAGGTTGCCATTCTCCATCTTTGAGCTGTACCGGCGGGCTGTACGGAACATCGAACTCTCGCTCGTGGCTGCCGTTGTGAAGTGGTTCGCGTTCTTAGAATAGTTATGGCTACTCCAAAATCAGCCTATAGCTCTCTGTTGTTCTATTTCCACTCATGGTCGCTAAAGGCCTACACCAGTACGAACTTTGTATAGTAAAAAACGGTACAGCAACCGGATTTACTATTCGCCGGAGAGACCGGCCAATCTGACACAGTTTTCCCTATTTTTTTTTTTATTTGCACACAGGTGACAGCGCAATTGGACCCTGTTAGTCTTTTTATCTAGCATAGTATTACGCAAAAACTGGCATGCCAAAATCTGCGCATCTGCGCTTGAAAGTTCCAAAATGACCCGATTTTAAACAGAGTTTGCACGCCAGCCGGATGCCAGGTACTGTCCACTCGGCGGAGCAGACGACATGCGGGGTGAGAGGGAGAGGGGATTTTTTTTCTCTATTACCCTCTCTGCTATGAACCCTAATGGAACGGTCTATACCTCTACCAGAATGGGGCAGAGGAGGTCCACATACCTCTTGTAGAACTCTGCGCCGATTCCATCCGGTCCGGGCGCTTTGTTGCCGGACAGCTTCTCTATGGCTCGCCGTACCTCAGACTCCCTGTGATGAGAGCATCCGCATCGCGAGATGCATCATCGACGATTCACGCAGTAAATCAAGTATTGCCAAGGTAAAAGTAAATCAAGTATTGCCAGGGTTAATGTATGCAGACGACATTGTACTCGTATCAGAAAGTCGTGAGACAATACAGGAACTGTTTAGGATTTGCAACAGGGAAGGGGACAATTTAGGACTAAAATTTAGTAGGGACAAGTCTGGTATAATAGTCATCAACGACGAGAAGGGGGAACCCCTGGACATACAGGACACATTGATAGAACACGTAGAAAAGTACAAATATCTGGGAGTATATGGTTAAGTGAAGGAAGACGGTATCTAAAAGACCATGAAGATATTGTAATAAAGAAGGGGAAACGAGATTCGGCTATCATGAAACATAGGGCACTATGGAACTATAATAGATATGAAGTCCTTAGGGGTGTATGGAAGGAGTCATGGTGCCAGGGCTGTCATTTGGGAATGCGGTATTGTGTATGACTATGAGGTCAGAAATCCAGGCAGGTTTTGAGATACAGCAAAGGAGTGTGGGTAGGTTGGCATTGGGGGCACATGGGAATACACCAAATGAGGGAGTACAGGGTGATGTGGGTTGGGCATCTTTCGAGAGTAGAGAAGCGATCAGTAAAGTAAAATTTGAACAAAGACTAGCTGAAATTGAGGATACACGGTGGACAGCGAAAGTGTACAAGTATATATACATGAAAAGTCTAAACACTAAGTGGACAAACCAAACCCGCAAGCTGAGATTTAACTACATTCGACGAGATGGAGCCGATCAGAGCATATCAGTAGAAAAGGGAGTAAAGGAAACAGAGAGGAAATTGTGGGAAGAGAGAATGCAGGAGAAATCAGCTTTAACAATACATAGGGCACAAAAATAAGAAATAAAGAAGGAACAACTGTATGCTAATTCAGTGGGGAGCTCTTTGCTGTAGAACGGGGGTGCTAAGAACGAAAACGTGCAGGGCTAAAATCCAGGAAGTAGACACTCTGTGCGACGTATGCAACCGCGAAAGGGAAACTATAGAACATGTAATTTAAAGGTGCACGGGGCTTCGTCCTACCCTCTTGGAGGGGATGACTACGGATTTGGAGGGGGCACTGGGTTTTCCGGACATAGATGGACGAATGGATAGGGAAAGAATTGCGGTAACTAAGCGGAGATTGGTGGAAGAGATCTAGGGAAGGATAAAGAAAAAATACAGATAAAAATAAGCAATAAATTCACTTGAAAAGAGAGGGGGGGGGGGAACTCTGTTATAACAAAATTCATTCAAATTTAAAAAAAAGAAGGGATGACGAAATGTTAGGCTAGGTGGCGCAAGCTGCCGCCCGATACAAAGGGTATAGCCGTTACCATCCATCCATCCATCCATCCATCCACGCGCCAGCTCGATGTTCGAGAGGCTTCACGTTCAACCATGTAACCTTTCCTTTGCTTAATTAAACTGATCTGTACGACACCTTAGTCGTCACGTGGTGTCAGAAGTCGCCACAGACGTGACAAAAGGCGCGCCGGGACTCAAGTAGATCTAACATATTGAGGTATTTAGCGCACAAGGTAGAGAGAAGGACAGGACAGAAAATAGCGCTCTTTTCTGTCCTGTCCTTCTTCTCTCTACCTTGTGCGCTAAACACCTCAATATGTTAGACTACCAACTAGCCCAAATGTCAGCTTTACTGCGACTCAAGTAGAGTTCATCGAGCGAACGTGAGGCCACCGGCCGAAACCGACACCGACAATGGCAGACAACGGACTCCGACCACCGAAGCCTCTGGAGGTTTCATCGCAGTCTCCGGATACGTGGGACGACTGGCTCCAAGCGTACGACTGGTATGCAAGTGCAGTTCAGATGCACAAGAAGACGGTGGAGGTCCAGGTCGCAAACTTTATGACGGTAATCGGTCCAGAAGCACAGAGCATCTACAGAACGTTCTCGCTCACCAAAGAAGAAAAGAAAGACGTCGAAGCGATGAAGCGGAAGTTCAAAGAGCATTTCACACCGAAAACGAACCTGGCGTACGAGAGGTACAAATTCAACAAAATGAGACACGAAGGAGAGACTTTCACCGAGTTTTTGACAGCAGCAAGACTGCAAGCCAAGAAATGCCAATACGGTGATTTGACGGACGAGCTCCTGCGAGACCGCCTCGACGACGTCGACGACGACGTCCGAAAAAAACTACTCGGAGATCCGGCAATCGACCTGGAGAAGACTATCCACATTTGCAAAGCCAGCGAGCAAGCTATGCAACAGCTGAAAGAAATCACCGCGAAGGAAACAGAGACAAAGCTGGACGCAATCGCGACCAACACAAAGAAAAAATGGCAGCAGAAAGCAGCTGCTCGGGCAGAACAACCACAGCAGCGACAGTGCGATTGCTGCGGTGGAACTCATCTCAAAAGAGAGTGTCCAGCGTATCGGAAGACATACGCAACTCTTGCAAAAAGGTGGGCCACTTTGCATCTGTGTGCAGGTCAAGTAAAGAACCAGCAAAAATCGGTGCATGACGTTGAGCATGACGACGATGACACAGCCGAGATGTATATCTCCGAAGTCACAACCGCAGCCTGCACGAAAAAGAATTCTGATGATGACTGGTATGAAACCATACAGTTTCAGTGTGGTAAGCCAGTCAAGATGAAGCTTGATACCGGTGCACAGTGCAACGTGCTGCCAAGCAAGACTGCAAGCAACTTAGGCCTGACAGTAACTTCATCACCAATCAAGCGCATAGTGTCATACACTCAACACAAGCTCTCAGTATTGGGAGAAGCTAGAGAGACTTGCATCGTGAGAGGCAAAGCGGAAAAAATCAAGTTCATTATTGTAGATGGACAAGTAGCACCAATTCTAGGCAGAAACGCCTGTGAAAAGCTCGACCTAGTGAAACGCATCAACCACATAGATGCCGAAGACGATATCTGCAAGGGCACGGGATGCCTTAAGGGGTACGTATATGATGCAGACCTCAAGGAAACAGAAACGGAAATGCAAAACAGGCCGCCAAGAAAGGTGCCATATGCACTCATGGACGACATAAAAACAGCCAAATGGTCCTGGTCAAGCAACGCGGCAAACTTCGTATTTGCTTGGATTCGACCGATCTGAACAAGGTGCTCTTACGAAGACACTATCCACTGAAGACGCTGGAAGAGATTGCCACACAAGTCAGGGGATCAACAGTCTTCACCTTGCTAGACCTCAAGAAGGGTTTCTGGCAACTGGAAGTATCGGAGAAAACAAAGAAATACCTTGCCTTCAGCACACCCTAGGGAAGGTACACCTTTCTCCGTGTCCCACTCGGTATTGCAACTGCACCCGAAGTGTTCCAGCAAGTAATATCACAAGTCCTGCAGGGCCTACCGAATGTGTCGAACTCGACGGACGACATCTTAATCTTCGCCAAGACGAAAGAAGAGCTGCAGCAACACACTAACAAAGTAGTCCAGAAACTACGAGATGTTGGTGCCAAACTAAACTACGACAAATGTGTCTTCAACCAGCCAAGCGTTAAGTTCTTGGACCATGTACTAACAGCTGAAGGGCTAAAAGTCGACGAAGATAAAATCGAAGCGATCGAGAGGATTGGAGACCCGAAGAACAAGACCGAACTCCAGAGACTTCTGGGTATGCTCCAATATCTTCAAAAGTTTGTCCCTAACCTGGCAGAGAAGACAAGCCCACTCAGGAAACTACTGAAGCAAAACATGGCATGGTTGTGGACTGAAGAAGAAAGCATCGCTTTAGAAAAGATCAAGCAAGCCCTCAAGCAATCGCCAACACTAGACTACTACGACACAAACGGCAAGATGACGCTTTCTGTCGACGCCAGCTCAAAGGCACTAGGAGCAGTTCTACTGCAGAACGGAAAACCAGTGGCTTACGCATCCTCCACTCTAACAAGCGCACAGCAAAACTATCCACAAATCGAAAAGGAGGCACTGTCCATTAGATATGGATGTAAGAAGTTCCACCAGTTTATCTACGGAAGACCACTGGAGATTGAAACAGATCATCGACCCCTGGAAACCATTAACAAGAAGCCGCTAGGACAGGCACTTCCACGACTTCAGCGACTACTTTTCGACATCCAACCTTACGCTCCGTCAATCCGCTACAAGAAAGGCAAAGACCTTGTCATCGCAGATTTACTCAGCCGATATTGTCGCCCAACCGAGAGAGCCGAAGATTGCACACAAGACATGGAAGTCTGAGCAATCGTCCTGATGTCGCAAAGTACACTGTAAGAGCTCAAGGAATCCATACAAGATGATGACTCCTTGCAAGACGTACTGCAAGCTACCATGAATGGATGGCTAAACGACAAGACGATTACAGAGACCATGAAGCTGTTCTCACCAATTCGGGATGAGCTCGCTGTGTACGAAGGACTCCTCTTTCGAAGAGACAGAATCGTCATTCCAAAGACGTGGCGCAAGAGAGTTCTGGAACGGGTTCATGACGGACACCTGGGAATTTCTAGCTGTCTGAAACGAGCAAGGGAATCCATCTACTGGCCGGGCATGTCGGATGATATCAAACGCCTGATGCTTTCCTTCCCCATCTGTGAGTCCAAACAGAAGAAACCGCCGAGCGAACCTCTGATGATGAAAGAAGTGCCCAAGCTCCCATGGGAAAGGGTTGCTATTGACCTGTTTGACTTCAATGGGAAGACAAACATAGCTACCGTGGACAGCTACTCTGGCTTCATTGACTACAGTGAGTTACGAAATGCCTCATCAACTGAAGTCATCACAGCTCTCAAGCGATGGTTTGCAACTCACGGCATCCCAAGAATTGTGGAATCTGACATTGAAACGTGCTTCGTTGCACGCGAATCCCAAGACTTCAAGAGCAAGTGGGGATTTGACTACGTTACTTCCAGCTCGAGGTATCGAAAATCGAACGGCTTGGCTGAATGTGCCGTGCAAGTTGTCAAGTATATACTGAAGAAGTGTACCGAAGACGGAAGTGACGTACAACTGGCTCTTCTAAACTTACGGAATGTTCCACGCGATGGAGGATTGGGATCACCAACACAGCGACTGTTCAGTCGGCGTACAAGAACCACCATTCCACTCAGCGAGACGTCATTAATCCCCAACATTGTGGAGAACGTACAACAGAAACCGACCGCCCAGAGACAAAAACAAAAACACTGCGCTGACCAGCATTCGAAAAGAGCACCTGGGATGAGAGCCGGTGACAAAGTTCGGATGTGGGAGGACAATCGCCACTGGACTCCCGGAGTTATCGTGAAGAGTGCATCCACGCCTAGGTCATACTGGGTTTGAACAAGAAGTGGATAATACCGACGCAACACTTCATTTATTCGTCCAACACAAGCAGAATGGGAACCCACACAAACATGTGTTTCGAGCCCTACACAAGACCCGAAGGCCTCATGTGGAACTACTTTACCAGAGCAGAACCAACCCCCGAAGGCCTCAAGTGGAACTACTCTACCAGAGCAGAACCAACCCCCGAAGGCCTCAAGTGGAACTACTCTACCGGAGCAGAAGCAACCAGCACACACCACCACAAGACCAGGTCGTACAGTCAAGCCAGTTGTACGAATGGACTTGTATCAAAAAAGGGGGATGTGATGAGAGCATCCGCATCGCGAGATGCATCATCGACGATTCATGCGCCAGCCCGATGTTCGAGAGGCTTCACGTTCAACCATGTAACCTTTGCTTTGCTTAATGGACCTCTTGGCGAATATGTGCTGCCACATAGACACGCGAATCGGTTCGAGACTAGGTGACTGGAAAACAACGCGCGCCCAAGGCCTCTCCCACCCGTTCCACACCCAAAACGTCAGCTACATCTTGTTCACCCATTGAGGCGATGTGACCTAGATACGGCTCCCCCAAGCTCACCTTTGTCCCCATCGTGCGTAATCTTCCGCCCCGAGGTCGACACAACGAAACCGCTCAAAGGCGAGAAATGCAAGATGGCGGATTGTTTGGAACTAGATACTCTCGAACCCAGGCGCATGAAATACTCCGCGCATGCGCACCGCGTATTTCTACAAAAGGTCCATTAAACTGATCTGTACGACACCTTAGTCGTCACACTCACTGATTGGGGCGTTTATTAAGTCTTTTATATCTTCCGGGACGGTGGCAAACTCGTGGAGGAACGTGGTGGGTACTGGCATCACATTCCTGTTTGCCAAAGAGTCTTTTGTAGTGCGATTCAAAAGCTGCAGCCACCTCTTCCTGTCCGCTCAGGTGGCCTTCGTACCGCACATTGGAGATTTGGTTTGCCTGCTCGCGCTTCTGGTGGGTACTGGCATCACATTCCTGTTTGCCAAAGAGTCTTTTGTAGTGCGATTCAAAAGCTGCAGCCACCTCTTCCTGTCCGCTCAGGTGGCCTTCGTACCGCACATTGGAGATTTGGTTTGCCTGCTCGCGCTTCCTTTCGAAGGTCCGGAAAATCTTCGTGGGCTGGGTCTCGCCCTCCAGGTTAAGCTCTCGGCTCCTCACCTGGGCGCCCCGCAACCTCTCCTCCAGCATCTCCTGCAGGCGTGTCTTGCAGTGTCGAATATCCTCAGCGAAAGTGCCAGGCCTCTTCTCCTCTTCCTCGAGTATGATGCGGAGTGTGCCCGTCAGAGCCCGTTCTTCCTGTCTGGCCTCGGTTGCCTTGGTATGTGAGAAGGCCTCGGCAAGCTCTCGCAGCTCTTCCTTGAAAGCCTCCCACGTGCAGGCGTCCACCACCCTCCCGAAGTTCTTCAGGCGTTGCTGCACCCTCGCTGAGAACTCTTGGCTGTCTAGGATGGCCATGTTCATTTTCCAGGACCCTCTCACACGACGCTTAGTCGCCACGTACTTCTCAGCTCGGTGGTGACGAGGCCATGATCCGAGAAGGGCACCATCTTGACACTGTAAGAGCAGCCCCTGCGAGAAGTCCGCCGGAAACGTAAAGGCGATCTAGCCTTGCATGGGACCCTCCTTGCCATCTCGTGTAACGCGGCATGAATCCCGGGAACCTAGAAGTGACGTCCACCAGGTCGTTGTCTCGTAGTACGTCGCGAAGCGTAGTGGCACTGCTGTCTTTCCCGGCAACACCACCGGCCCTGTCTGTAGAGCTGAGAACGCAGTTGAAGTCTCCCCCGAGCACGATGTCCCCAGGTGTGTCCAACATGTGCCTCATCGTCTCGAAGAAAACCCGTCACTCGCTTAGGCCAGGTCGCCCAGGTCCCGGTCCACAACGGCGATGTCCCCCCGTTTCCACACGAGCACCGCCGTTCCCCCAGAAAACCTCGTTGTGAGCTTGTGGATACAGTAAAAATCGTGCCCGAAGGCACGCACGTATGACGTGGACATTTCTGGCGCCGATAACTTTTTCTCTTGAATAAAAGCGATATCTACCATTTCCCTATTTAGTAAATCGAGGAGCCACTGTTTCCGCTTCCAGGTGATCAAACTGACCATATTTAGAGTTCCAATTTTTAAAATACTTTAATGTGGGCCTTGACCCATGTTCAGTTCGGGGGAGGGGGTGGATAAAAGCTAAAGAAAAGCTTGGGAGAGGATCTTCCGCGCGAGAGGGGACTCCGTCTGGTGGAGAAGGGTCTTCGTTTTTCTTCCCCCTCAACTTCATTTCGTTCGCCCGCTCTTCCTCCGATGCCTGGGTTGCTTTTCTCTTGTTGTTTTTCTTTTTCGTTGGGGCCGGCTGCCACCTTTCGCTGTCCTTAGCTGACGTGTCCTCGGCGATGCATTCCGGTTCTCCGTCAACAAAGGCGGGGGGAATGGACAAGTTTATCGCTTCCCCTGTTTCCTCTGGCTCAATGGCGAAGGGAGCCGGGGAGGCCGTAGCCTCTCCGGCCGCTGCTGCCGCCGCTTCACCGATGGTCACCTTGTCTCTCTCGCTGGCTCCACAGGGCTGATCGTCGACGTTTTCCACGACATTTGGGAGGCTCACGGCGTGTGTCTCCAACTCTTCCATGTCGGCATTGTCAAGCTGCTCTCCAAAGTGCTCGGGCCTCCCGGCGCCGCGGGTCATGTCTGCGTATGATTGCGTGCACTGTTCCGGCTCGTGACCGAATCCACGACACACTCTGCACCATGGAGCTACACATTGTCGCCGCATGTGGCCGACCTTCACGCAGCGCAGGCAGAGGGGCGGCCGCCCCGGCACCGAGAACAGAACCTTAGTACCGACGATGTTCCCCCTGGTGCGGCAGCTTGTCCGGGCCGACGCCGTCTCCCAGGATTATGGTCACGTTCCTGGTGGTAGTTTCCAGGTTACCGAAGCCCTCGATCGTCTCCACATCTCACGCTCCACGCGCTTGACTCGGCCGAATGGCGTAAGCAGTTGTTTGACGACTTCGTCCGGTGTCGGGATGGGCACCCAGTGCACCTTCACGGTGAGTTCTCTCACGCTAGGGTCAATGACAAGGCATCTTTTCCCTTTGACGACCAGTTCCGACCTGGCGGCCAGAACGTCCCTCGATTCAGCGCTGTGGAAGGTCACCATCCAAACGTGATTGAACTGGAGAGGGCCCAGGCCGGCGATCTCCTCCATGTTCAACACGCCTTTGAGTGCGTCCCCGAAGACCTCGATTCGGTACGGTCTTGCCGAAGGGTCCCCGTGCAGAATAACAGTGTTGAGAGCGTTCTGACCTTTTTGGCAGCTGCGGCAGGATGACCTTGTACTCAGTCGACGTGGTGGTAGCCATGACGGAACAAACCCGGCCGGGGGCGGCCGTACTCGCTGCTCCGCGGGAGCCCATTTCCGTGCGACCTCCTTCGACGGGAGCGCGCGGGAAACTGATGGAGCTACTGGGCCAGTAATAACAAAGCCGGTAAACTGTAAGTTTGAAAGTTTGCTGCCGATTTTTCCTCCAGCAAAAGCCCTTCCCGGGTCGAAGTCGGGAAGCACAAGGCATTGGCGACATTCGCACCTAGTAAAGAAATCGTACGCGTGCATATTCAACTCGAAGTACACACTTCGTGCTTGACGTTTGCGCGAGCGATGCCTTCAGCCACGAGAAGGGAGCGACGGCTCGGCGACGTGTTCGTGCAAATCGGCTTGGTGGTCGGGTGTGTCGTACGGGATAAATATCAATTCTTTTGATCAGTCCCAAAATTCTCCTTTAAAGGCAGACAGAGTTCGCCGGTACCGCGAGCGACAGTTCTGAAGTAGAGGTCCCACGCCCGTCGTCCGCTGCCATCGCCGTCCTTGCGAGTCCCACGATACGCGAAACGACGCACGCACAGAATGCTTCCGGTTTTTTTGTGGAACTTTTAGGGGCGAAGCTCCTTAGGGTCTAGCCTTGTCCGTCCGTCCGTCCGTACGGCCGGCGTCCGTGCTCACATAAAGAGAAAAAAATGTTTGCGCAGTCGACAGGATTCGAACCTGTGCGGGGAGACCCCAATGGATTTCTAGTCCATCTCCTTAACCCCTCGGCCATGACTGCGGGACGAGTAGGTGGCTCATCCAATACACACTCTATGCCGACGACATCACCATATGGACCAGCAAGGACTCGGACGGCCAGATACAAGACAACCTCCAAGAAGCAGTAGACTTCTAGGGCTGGGCAATTGGTCGATTAACTTTCCGATTAATCGATTAAGGCTTTAATCGCGATCAAATTTTTTAACCGGTTAATCGTTTTTTAATCGGTACTCAAAAAAAGTCAACTGGACGCACGCATGGCTCTATCCTGGACGACCTGCCAGAACTAGGGGTGACCCATGCCCCGGCCGGCCCCCATTCGGATTCCACAAAATATGCTTCCAGAAGTGTTCCACAGGACGCCCTAAACCATCACTCATATAGCGATATCTCGAGCAGATGGCCGTATTTCTAGAAAATAAAGGAGCGAATGAGGGAGAACGTTGACGTCATCTCATCGCAGAAGAGTTGAGGAGGAGGAGAAATGGCCTGGCTCCCTTTCCTCTGCGCGCCCTCGCGGAGTCAAAGCGAAAAGAGGAGGAAATGAGAATTGTGAGGTCACCCGTCTTTTCGGCCTTGTGCAAACGCACTCTTCTTTTACAAAAATACGACGATCCGTTGGAGATAACGCTTTATGAGCGATGTTTTGGTATTTGTAGCGTCCCGCCTATCGATTTTGCGTTGTTTTCTGAAATTCGATTTTTGGTTCAGCATTCCTTTAAGGAAAACGCTGTGTGCCGTGCATCCGGTCGTTCTGTCCCTAGTTCCCAGCCAGGTGCTATGAGCAAGGTTCAATTCTCGCGCTCGCGAAGCGTCACGTGTTCGAGGATATACATTACAGTTCTGCCGATGCCAGACGAACAAGCCAGGCCCGCAATTGATCCACGCGCGACCCCGAAACTTCACGTCTTGAGGATCTATTACACATTCTGCCCAGGCAAGACAAACAAGCAGAAGAACAAGCTGGGAAGCTAACAACGCCATGGTTACTTGTTCCAGTATTCGGCCCGTAAAAATGGACGAGTTCACGAGTATGAAAGGAAATCTCGCTGGAAAGTTTGGGTTTAAAGTAAACTCCAGCGTTGAAGTTTTTAACTCCAAGGAAGTCCACTGCATCATCTGCAAAAAGTTGTTTTCGTACAGTAGAAGCGTAAGTTCGCTTCAGTATCACCTACGAGCGAAGCACCTATGGACGCCGCTGCAGCAAGGACCATCCGCCAAAACGCAAACAACAATCAACGCCTTCTCATCGAGGCCCCTTTCTCTGAGAAAAGAAGAAAGCATCGCCCAAGCCCTGACTTCTTGTCTTCCTATCGGAGAATGTGGACAAACCTCTTTGTCTTCGGAGCTGGGGCAAAAATATGCGAGTCTTTGAGTCGTTGAACTATATGTATCCTCAATTCTAAATGTCCTTAGCGCCGTGTAACAGAGAGTAAAATAAGTCTTCAAAGGCAAGACGAGTTGTTGCATTCTTTTTAATATAGTATTTATAAAAATCAACGCAACCGATTAATCGATTAATTAATCGATTAAAGGGTGGCGATTAATCGGGTTAAAATTTTTAATCGACGCCCAGCCCTATAGACTTCACCCAGAAATTTGCTATAGCAGCAGGACTCAGCTGCGCAGCTGAAAAGTCGGAACTCCTGCTCATCCGAGGAGCACGCAAAACTAAAGAACGAACAAGACCACAGACGAAATCACCATACACCTTGAAGGCACCCCAAAAACCGATCGTCTAAGGATACTTGGCCTGCACCTCTAAACCAATGCAAAAGCCACCCATACCGTGCAGCTGCTAAAGAAGCAATGCATCCAAATTGCCCACCTCATACGCAGAGTCGCCAACAAAAGAGGTGGCCTCAAAGAAACCGATGCCATTAGGGTGGTGCAAGCACTTCTCACCAGCCGAATTGTATATCACGCCCCATACCACAAACTAAACCACACGGAGCTAAATAGACTCAACATCATTCTCCGCACAGCGATTAAAACGGCCCTTGGACTTCCCCCGTACACCTCAACCCAACGATTACTCCAACTCGGCCTGCACAATACTATTGAGGAACTGATCGAAGCCCAGACAACCGGACAACGCACCTGTATGAGCTACACAAAGACAGGACAACATGTCCTTCGCAGACTCGGCTATCAGAGCTCCGAAATCCCAGAGCACACCATCAAAGTAGGGCCAGCCCCACCCGCAATCACTGCCAGGATACGGGTCATGCCACTCCCACGAAACATGCACCCAGAGCTCAAGGCCGGAAGGAGAGCGGCGAGAGTACGTGCTCTCCAACGACTACACGGAAACGACCCATGTACCTTTTACACCGACGCGGCAGAATATCCCGCACCACTCAAATATATGAGCATAGCCGTCTGCGATTCAAACGGTCAGAACAGGACAGCGGCCTCCCTTCGAGGCAAGCTACCCACCACCACCTCGGAAGAGGTAGCTATTGCATTGGCCTTAGCACACTTATATCACATAATCAAGGATCGTGAGGCCCCATGCACTATCATCACCGACTCACAAGCGGCATGTAGAGCATACGCCAGAAAGTCCCTCTCCCATTTAACATTACGAATTCTATCACCCCTTGACCCCTCCTTGCTACCACCGGTCCGCATTTTATGGACACCTGGGGGGCTATGTTGCGCTTTTTGGACTCCCGGGAGACTTGGAAGAAGGAAGTGACATCAACGACTAGAGCAAACGCAGATTGGATGTTGACAGAAGAAAACAAAATCAACATCCAATCTGCATTTGCTGCGTTGTTGACGTCACTTCCTTCTCCCTAGTCTCCTGGGAGTCCAAAAAGCCCAGCATAGCCCCCCTGGCCACGCTTCTCTTCCCGGTAATGAGAGCGCACACGCGCTCGCCCGAGAAACAACCCACCGGGTTTTACACGAGGGTAGAGAGGAATTTAGCACCAGACACTATATAGCACCAACCTTCCCCCAGTCCCCCTACTCACTTACAATAATGTCACAGAATACTACCGCTCCCACCGCAGAACTCTTCCTCCCCCACACAAGACACTAACCCGGCAGGAGGAAATCGCATGGCGCCTACTACAGACCCACACCTACCCAAACCTATTCCATAAACAATGATTCTTCCCCACCAGGTACCCAGACATATGTCCGGGTTGCCAATCCCCACAACCCACCTTGTACCACTCCACATGGACCTGCCCAACCCCATTGGGAAACGGCATCAAACCTATCCCACATCCTACATTCTCTTCTTGGGAGGCTGCGCTGTCCAGCACAGTGCCTGACGATCAGCGACGGCTGATTGAACGGGCCAAGCGAATAGCAGAAGCCAACGGAGCCCTGGACTAAGGGCACCGCCCAAGAACGAAGCAACGACCTCACTTCTTAAATAAAGTTTTTTTTTCTCTCTCTCTCTCTCTCTCTGAGGTGTGGTAGTAACTCAAGAGCTGGGGTTTCTGTCATGGATGAAACGTTGCATGTAGCCGCTCAACGTCTATACAAGAGTGGGCGCTGCGGTCAAATGCGTATATAATCGCGTTAAACTTTGCATGCATTGGCTCAACGTTTATAGACGAGAGGGCGCTGCAATCTAATGCTCAAATGCGTATATGACCACGTTCCATACCACACATTCTCTTTCTGACATGGAGCGTTGACTTAAGCGGTGGAGATGCGTTCCCACGGCTTCTAGCGGATCCAAGCTGATCCGCTAGAACCACTGGCTCTGCGTTTCACCGACCATAAAGCAGTAATAATGAAGTCGAAACGCAACCCGGAACTCAGCACTACCTATGAGCAATAAAAAAAAAAAAATCAGCACCATCAGCACTACCTATGAACAATAAAATCAGTATTATCAGCACCACCAGAGCTTCGCCTCAATCAACATCATTCACCACGTGGAGATGCGGTCATTTTGTTTTTCAATCAACGTATTTGCCGCAAATGGGTTTCATATTTTTTTTTTCTTTTTATTTTTAATAGTGAGTGTGTGCCTTCAGTGACCAACGACTTTGATTAAAGTTGATGGTCGCGTCGAAACCTTATAGCATCCTCGATCATCCGCACCGGTGCGCACCGGTGCACGGAGGTGCGCCCCGTCGTCTTCGATCAAGTGCACCGGTGCGCACCGGACGTCCTCGATCAACGGAGCGCACCCTCCCGGTGCAGCTTTTCGTTGCCGGTGCAGCTTTTCGTTGCCCCAACGCGCACCGAGAAAATCGACGGTGCGCCGGGGTGCAGTCCCATCAGGCATTGCGGCCAGAAGCGGGAATCGAGGACTCGAGATGGCGGGAATAGCAGACGCGCAGTCTGTCGAGGTGGCGACTTTGCGAAAACGAACACGCCTCGCATCTGCGCTCGATGAATTCCTCGGCTTTTCTGAGAGCGAGACGACGAGCTTCTTAACATCGCCGCGGTTACCGGCGATTGCTGCGGTGGCAAGGAGCGCCCGAAAGGTATGAACTTCGTGGAAAGCGTTGCGAGGTGTTTCGATGACACCCAGGTACGGCCATTATGTGGTGGTTCTCTTTCTCGAACCAACAATGATGGGCAGCATATACCTGTGAAATTGTCACCCGCTTCGTGACCCCATCGACAATCGCGTCTACGATGTTCATTCGTGTGGGACCGCCAAATCCGCTAGTAAAAAGACAGGAGAAATTGACAGCAGACGAGCACCGCGCGCGAACCTACGCAAGAAAAAACGAACAAAATGCGAGGTGACGCATGGTGGAGCTCTCCGCGGTGCACCGCTGCGGCGCAGTTTGTCTTCGATGTCGCACCGACTTCGTGCTGCACGACCGAGGAGCGCTGTGCACTGTCGAGGTTTCAGGGCGATTTCGGTGCGAGTTGATCGAAGATGCTATTAGAAAATGGCCCGTGACCACGGAAAAGAGAGTGAGCGAGACTCGAACCGGCCAGTTCTTGATCGGCGGTGTTCGGGCGGAAAGAAACCGAATTTCGAGCCGCAAATTGTGTTCTGGGTAGTTGGGCTCTCATATGTCATGTACAACTAAAAACCTCGGCGAGCATAAATACCCTGTCAGTGTCCCTTTAAGCTTGGACCAGAAGCTCCGCCTTCATCCAGGGGCGAATTTAAGGGGGGGGGGGGAGGAGGGGGCGACCCCCCCCCCCCCCCCTTAACTTTCCAAGGTCAACTTAATAAACAACAACACTGATATAAACCAGCCAAAAGTTAAGTTTTTGGTGATATAGCAAATAGTGGGTCAACAAAATAGATCTGGGCAATCATAACCTTAAAATGCAAGCCTTTCACCCTTGTTGGTGTTAGACTGGTGGCAGCTGATAAAACCTGCTTGCTCTATTGACGTCTAACCCCTGGTTAGCTCAGTTGGTAGAGCGCTCCACTGGAAATTAAGAGGTCCCGGGATTGATACCCGGACCAGGCGGATTTTTTCGGTCGCGCACCAGTCACCTAGCTGTGTTTGGAGATTTGTGTTTGTCCTTTGTCCCTCTTGTTCCCCTTTTCCAGGGATTATTTTCGTCATTCTTGTCCAGCTCGCTTGCCCTTTGCATTTAATTGCATTATAATCAAGACAAAGCTTCCGTCAATTAAATTAAATTCAACATGGTTGTGCCTAGTGTCACTAAATAAAGCTTATTTAGTGATCGTGCCTGTAGCAGCATCGAATGCTGTTTGGGGGTCTTGCTGCTGAGCTCTGCGAATTTTGCACCACCGAATCTGTTTCTCTCGACAACAAGTAGGAATGTCCACCGGCACGCATCCTAGCGGCGTGCTCAGTACATACATAGCAGTGTGTGAATCGAGGTGTGGCAGTTGGCCAGCAACGACGGTCTCGTGCAATGTGGCCCGTGCTCTCTGGATTGCGGGAATAAAGCCCCTTCATGTTTTAAAAGTAGCGCAAGGTGCGTCGATGCACGAGGCACGTGCAACGTGCAGCCCTTGGGAAGATCAAGGCGGCACAGCGCAGCACTGATAGAGTGTAGTTGAAAGGACGAGTGGGGCCATCGGAGTGCTATTTAGGTAGTACTGGTACCTCCGCAAGTGGGAAAAACTGGTCCAAGCCACTTCGATCGTAGCGTCCTCTCGGGCGCTACGAGCGAAGTGGTTTGGATTAGCCGGTTTTTATGAAAAACGCGTTTCGTTCCAAACCCAAGCTTGACCGGCACACTGGTCAAGGTCATAGACATAATAGAACGCCGGATGTTGTATTTAAAATTTTCACAAGTTCTATACACACTACCTAGATGGCGGCACTGTCCACCATTGCGCCCGTGTTATCAGGGTTGCGTCCCCGTGGCGCTTTACCCCCCCATGTTGTTTACCGTTGATCAAACAGAGTACGCTCCAACCGGGTCGGACGCCTCCTTCCTTCCGGGGCTCCAGCGCCCCCGGCGCCGCCGGTCACCACTTCAGCATGTAAGAACCTCGTCTCTTCCGCAGGCCCTGCGATCCCTTTTATTTTCACGGGTGACCGCCGTTTTCTTTTAATTACAACATTTTGGCGACGAGTATTTACTACACCGGACTATAATTTTTATGCAACCTAGACGTCAGTCGTCACGTACATAAAGTCACCGCGACATGACTTGTTGTCACAACGCCATGCGACATCAGGACGACGCCTTGACGTCAACGTCGTCATCGACATTGACAGCGTGCGTTACACGACATCAAGACTGCGTTCTGACGTCATATTGTGTTGACAACGACGACGAGAATGTCACGGGACGATAAGATGACGTCGTTCTTGCCAATGCGACGTCATAAGGACGCTTGGAGTCAGTTCGTCGACGTTGTTGTCGACATGAAGCAACTCGACGTCACCAAGACGTCCCGACAACTTCACGACGTCAACGTCGACTTCATCGTCGACGACGTTACACGACGTCAAGACTTCGTCGCGACTGCGCGTCGACGTTGATGCTGGCAAAGGCGACGACGTTTCAAGCCGTCAAAGCTTCGTTGTGACGTTGACGTTAACGATGACGTCAGGACGACGTTAACGTGACGTCATAGCGATGTTTGACGTTGTGTGGGGCGTCGGCGTCAACGTGGGCATCGACGACCATGTCCACGTCGTCCTCGACGCGGCGCGCGACGTCATGACCGCGTTGCAACGGCGACTTGATGTCGCGTAACGGCGTAGTCCTCAAAGCGACGCGATGTCACGACCGCGTCACAACGGCGACTTGATGTCGCGTAACGGCGTTGTCCTCAACGCGATGTCACGACTGCGTTACAATGGCAACTTGATGTCGCGAAACGGCGTCGTCCTCGACGCGACGGGATGTCACGACGGCCTGACGACAACATCTTGGCGTCCCGTAACGTAGTAGTCGACGATGACTTTGTGGCGTCGTTGTAACGTCACGTCGTTGTGTGGTGGTGCTTTGACGTTACCTCTGACGTCAAAATTATAAAAAAAAATATTATATAGCCCCTAAGGGGTTATATTGCCCATATGACCTTGACCTGTGTCGTTGCTCGATCGCACGAAGCGAAGGTGGCTCTGCGATCGAAGTGGCTTGGTTTCACCTGATCGCTTTCCACATTTTGAGGTACAACTGAAAGTATGAGCGGAGCTTGTAGCTCGTCCCACTCGTACTTTCTAGTACACTTTAGTACTGAGCTAGATTTCAGACGCCATGTTATTCCCAGAAATGGCGCGCGGCACGTGTCTCGAGCATTTCCACAACAATGAATGGCACCACTTTTCCCAGGATAGAGGGGCTTTATGCGGGAAGTTTGAGTATCGCCGCCTGGTAGATTTTTTTTCACAACCCAGAGTGATGATACTTCATCTTCCTCTGTTGGTGCAAACACGTACAATACATAGGTTGCACTGACGTAATTTGGTCCTCCTTTCTGGTGGCCGAACTTCCTCGAGCGTAGCCTTTACTGTGCATATTCTACGAGCAGTACACGAGCGTCGCGAGCGAGCGGAAACGAGTGAGCACAGCTTTATTTCACTTCGTTTCACTTTATCTGCGAGCGAAGCCAAAGCTAGAAGCGCGAGACCAGCGCCTTTTGCGTTTCTGCCCAGCTCGCGCGCTCGAGCAAAGCCTGAAGGCACGGAGCTTTCGTGCTCGCGCTTCCAGCTTTGCCTTCGCTCGCACATAAGGTGAAACGAAGTATAACAGCAGGTTTTGGCCACCAGAAAGGAGGAAGGATATGACGTCACGTGCAACCCATGTATGCCAGGCTTCTATGCACTATGAAAATTAAAACATAAGCGCGTGGGTTGCACGTGCACTACCCATTGTGAGCAAAACAGAAGCGCCCGTAGCGTGCTTCTCACCGCGAATACTCCGAGCTCTTTTGGTTGGGCGAGGAAGAGTCCCTCAGGCGGCGGTCTTGCAGCCACGTCCGGCTGGTCGGTGGTCGCATTCACTTGCTTTTCGTGCCCCTTGCACAGGTGTGACAGGCACGGGGGGAGGGGGGAGGGGGGGGGGGGGAGATCGGACGTTGGCCAGCTGAACGCTACACCTGACTGGCATTACCATTTATTAGGTAAAGGTATTAGGCTGACGAGATGTAAGGTGCGCTCATGTTTGGTTCGCTATGTTATGTTTGTTTGTTACTTCCGCCCCTGGGTCCTTGTAGAGTATACATGCTTCTATTGTGCACCCGCTTCCCGGTGTGATTTGTGTCTTACAGTTTACAATGTCAATAATTTTTTCTTCGTTAGCCAGTCGCCTTGCGAGGTTTTGGTCGTCTGTATGTTAGTATTTGGTTGTGTTTGACTACCAGGCAGGGAAGGCAATGACACTACTTTCCCGGGATCCAGTGACTTTAGTCTTACCTAGTCTCACAGAAATGCCCGAGCCACTAAAGCGGGCGTAATTGACGAGCCAACACAGTAAATTCTAAAATGGCAATAACCTGACCTGCTCTAGTAATAGATAAGCAAAGTGAACAGAATAAGAGAAAACACTGAGAGGAAACAAAAACTGAAGGTCGGTCACCGCGCACGTGCTCTGCTGTAGCCTAAAAATTAAACTTGCGCCTATTTTCCTGCAGAGTACATGGAGCGACAGATGGGCAAAAACTAGTTCGACTCGATGACGCCATCTACGCAGGAACAATGAGCGAATAAAACGTCATCGTCAATTACCCTGCGCAGATTGGTTTTTCGAGCTAAGGCGTCCCTGGAAACGTCTCTGCATCGATGATTGGGCTAGCTGCTGCGTGTGCTACGTGAAGGTAGACGCGCGGTTATGTTTAAAAGTACAGTGATGTGATTGCTGCACCAAACTGCGCCAAGTGGGAAACCCTGCTACATCCTGCTACATTTTTCCAGAATATGGGTAATCTGCGCCAAGCCTGCGCCAAAAAAAAAAAAAAAACAATTTCGGTCGCCTTTCAAAATCGAAACTAAACTGAGTACCGTAATTGATCACGGAGTCATGCGGTTCAGAGAAGCTCGTTTTAGCGAACGCCGTTTTACCGACCCCAGTTTATCAAATTCCTTTATAGAGAAACCCAGTTTAGAGAAAATGGCGATGAGCCTCCTTTTAGCAAATTCGGCCGCCGCGAAGCGGCGTGTGCGGATAGCAGGCACGTAGCCAGGATTTTGTTTCGGGGGGGGGGGGGGGGGGGGGGGGGGGGGGGGGGGCCCGCCCATGACAAAATGCTGTATGAGGGGGAGGGGGGAGAGGAGGTCCCAGCAAAATGGAAGATTTCGGGGGGGGGGGGGGGGGGCCGGGCCCCATGGGCTTCCCCCCTGGATACGTGCCTGGCGGATAGGTCCGGTGAGTTAAAATTTTTGTAATGAGCCGCCGCAGACTGCATGCCGCCGCGAAGCGGCGGGAGCGCATCGGGGGGCTTGGGTTAACACGCGCACCAGTGATACACGCACGAAGTAAAAAACCTTTTTTTAAATAGCGTCCTCTTTTCGATAAACGGAATTTCTCTAAACTGTGCTTCGATAAAACGTGCCCGTTCTCTAAAACGTGCTTCGACGAAATGGCATTCTTTCAACCGTAGTAAACCCAATTGATCATGCGTGTGTTATGTGGCGTGAGCGGCCGCCCGACACAAAGTACCCTGCATCAGTTGTCCACGGTCTTGCATGGTTTTCTCTCCGTCTCACATTTCGCACTCTCGTCGTGTCGTGGGTTTCGTCTCGCGTCTTTTTTTTTTAAATATTTTAAACGATAGACGTGGGTGTTTGTGGACTTTCCGACGTGGTAGCCATGCCGTCTTGCTATGAAACGAAACCAAGTTTTTGCGCGGCGGGAATTACTTTGTGAGCTGAAGCACTCACTCCTGAAAGCAGTGGCCGTGGGAAAACTATATTTGGTCCCTGCCTTCCAGTCACCGTGGTCGCGCGACGTCGGGTGTTGCCGTCCCCACGTCGTTGCAGATATGGCGCTTTCTAAAATGAAACTAAGTACCGCCGCATGTTCATCAACATTCCTGTTCTTGTCGTTACTACAAAAATCCCTCTTCGACTCAAAGACTGCTCTGTCAAAGTATCGTTTACGTAGGGACCCCGGTACGTGAAAAATCTGCCGCGAATAAAGTTGGTGAAAAGAAGTGAGCTAAAGCAAAGAAGGCAATGTCTGCACGCTGAACCCACACAGCGCGCTTGTTTATCTCGAGTTCAGTCGTTTCACAAAGCGTTCTAAGAACCTTTTTACCCTGGCTCGCGATGTCTTGCATCGATCCGTTCAGGTCTTTTTTTGAGTGTGTGTTTAGCTTGTACCTTGTTTGCCGGCCTGGCAAGCACGTGCCGCTGGACTGTTTTTTGTTGTATGCTTGACAGTTACATTTTGCATACAATGTTGGGAATCAGTTGGCAACGGAGCGAAATGGCACGGTTTCGGTTTCGATCGAACAGCCGTTGTCTCCGCTCGCGCGACAAAGCACGCGCAACTGTGAGCCCGCCGAAGTTGCCCTCACGTGCATCATGCATGCGAACATGATTGCACGACAGAGGCTGTGTTCCAAATCTTACTCAACTGGCTCCGAGTTACTCCGGCGGGTAGTGTCACGTGACAACACATATTGAAAAGTGCTGGAAGAGGGTAGGTTTTGGAACGCCAAGCTACAAAACCTTTACCCTGGAGTAAGATCGAGTAAATTTTGAACACCAGCCGGGACGCTTGCAATCCACTGTTTTTCATTTGCTTACTTTTGACGAAAATCGGGCCTGTCGGGAACCAGTAAAACGGTGGCAAGCGTTTTTTCGTTATTCTCGGCAACGCCTAGAGCACTGTGCACTTGTGGGATGTCTCAGCTGTAAAAACACGAGCAGCGAGTTCCGTCACAACGAGTCACATCAAAACACAACACAGCACAAAGTGCCCTTCGTTTGTACAACACCTAAAACAAATATTTTTATTTTTCTAAGATTATCTGCTCCAAAAGCCACTTTTGCTGCTCCAAAACACTGTTTCGGTTGCTCCAATGGCCAGATTTGGTTCTCCTAAACACTATCTTGGCTGCTCCGAAAGGTGCTCCAAAATGGCTTAGGCCAATCACAGCACTGGAAGTATAAAATAAATGCACAAAAAATCTCCTTTTTTTTTTTTTTTTTTCCAGCGGAGTTGTTAAGGGTTAGTTTTCCCAGGGTCGTGTCCGCCGGAAAACAAATGTCGACACAACACTCTGGACAGCTACCGCCACCTATGAGCGGCGGCGGCAACCAGACAATCGGCTTGCCGGCTGTCTGGTTGCCGCCGTCGCTCATAGATGGCGGCAACCTTTCCAGCCTTTCCACTCTTGCTTGCCGACTTGCGGCCGGCCATTACTTCACTCCCACCATAATACAGCCTCGCTGGTCTTCCTTCTTCACCGGAGCGGAAAGGAAGGCAGCTTGATTTGAGGTCTACCCGCTATCCTTCCATCAAAGTAAATAGAACACTTTTTTTTTTTTCGCTTTGATTCCTTTCACGCGCCGGCCGAGTGCTTGAGGAAGGCGCACTTTGTTGGGATACAAGGGCACATCATTGCGAGTCTCGTGAAGAAGTATTCGTTACGGTGTGCACTGTTCGTTTCAAGCATTCGAGACAACTTCGTGCAAGTATAGAGTGAGCGCCTGCATCGTTGTTTATTCAAGTGCGAATTATTATTATTCAAACATGCACCACCGTAGGTGTGTGTTTTGTTTCTGCATAGCAAATTGCTATGTAGAAATGTGACGTTCAACGTCTCCGAACAACAACCGCCCACCTCGACGAACTGTTTGCGAGTCAATAAGTACGAACGAACCCAGTTGCCGATTGCTGAAGGAAGACCTACACTATGCAGTTACGTGGAATACTCTTCATGTTAAAATTACCTTTTTGTGCCTAAAGAAGGTGTATATTTCTCTGCAGTTCAACATTTTTTCCGGAAACTCTAAACGCAAAATTCGAAAAAAAGGGCAGCGATATGCAACCGAGAATATATTTATGTTTGTCTGCCAGAAGTTCGACGGTGCACTTGCACTACGAAACAATGTTTGCCTATTTTTTGTCATTTTATTCATTTTCACGCGAGTCTTAAAAAAAAAAAAAAATTGAGCATCAATCTTAAAGGGGCCCTGTAATCATATTTAAACGTCTACCTTGTTTGAGGTTTCCACATCTCTTGGGGTTCTGGGAAGCCAGAGGACTCGGAGAGAGTAACTAAATATCAGTGCGTCATATTTTAACCGGACGACGCGGAAACCTCCTCCACCTACTGAGGCGACCCGCGGTGTTGAAAGCGCGCGATATGTGAATTCTTTGGTCCTTGGCTTTCTACTTGTCAGAGCCGCTAAAAGCTTCTAGTCAAAATACAAAATATAAGTAGCGCGAACCGTTTCAATTATGTATGAAAGTAGTTTTTGTTTAGTATTTTAGATCAGGAAAAAAAAATGCAGTTTATAAAGTACGGAAACAAGAAATGACCCGTCGACATACCCGCCACCAAGCGGTGGAAAATGCGGCGCATACTAGAAAGGGGTAGTGGGATCAGGCACCGACGAGCGGCGAGCGTAGAAAGGTCCCGGATGTATGCGGCAGCACTGCGGTCGTATACGGGCTTGAGGATCCGACCGGTTCCGAGCGTTCCGAAGGCCTTCGGCGAGGTTTGGCTTGCGGTTTGGTCGTTTGGTGGTATGGCAGCGCGAAGTGGCTCCCGTTCTGAACTGACATTTACCCGTGTTTGCTGTCGTCTGTGGCCGATGAAGTGTCATGCCGAATTAGTGTTTAATCGCGCAGCAAATGCAATGCGAGCCGACCTGGCTGCCCGCTTCATACAGCCTAGCCAGAACATGCTTTAGTGGCGCCCTCTCGAGCCGTCAACACGGAGTGCGGCAGCCGTGAACGCTCGCTGAGCTCACTACCCCTCCTCTAGTTCACGGCCGCTTAAGCGACCAAGGACGTCACGAAGGAGGTTATGTTTTGCTTGTTTTTGTAATTTTAATTTTTGCCTCTAACTTTTAAAATAAAGCGAAATTCGAGAAAAGAAAAGAGAGAAATTTGCACCGAACCTGAGTGCGCTCAGGTTCGGTGCAAATTAAAAACCAGTAAAAAAGTCCTTGAAGGGCCCCTTTAATGGTAGGGCGGTTTGCTCGGCAATTCGTTTTCGAGTATGACTATTTTGGAACGGTCTGTTTTTATCGTCGTTCGCACAAATTATTTTACCTAAAATAACTGCCTGGTGGATATCGTTTTTCTTGAAGAAGGAACGACTGAAGAACTTCGTGCGTTCCATATTATTGTATATTATTTTTATCACGTCTCTCATTTTATGCTGCAACGCACACACCAATTAAAACTGGAACGTCCTAATCTACCGACTGTGTGCCTCGTAAAATGTTATACTTTTTGAATCCTGACCATAACTCGTCAAAATCCACTCATGAGTGCACTCACTCACCCTCACCGATCAGGGGTGAGGTGAGGTTGAGTGAGTTCATCAGCCTCAAAACTCGTGAGTTTGAGGTTGAGTAAGGGGCGTGAGTTCAATGAGTTGGGTCAGTTCATGAGTTCAGTGAGTTCATGAGTTCAGTGAGTTTATGAGTTTGGTAAGTTCATGAGCTAGCTGTGAGGGGCGTGAGTTCGGTGAGGGGCGTGAGTTTATGAGTCGGTGAGTTCATGAGTTTGGTGAGGGACGGGAGTTTGGGAGTTCGGTGAGTTCATGAGTTCGGTAAGGGGCGTGAGTTCATGAGTTTGGTGAGGCATGAGGTCCCTGTGGCGCCATGGGTTCGATGAGGGTTTGCGGGTGACGTCTAGGAAGGGCGGGTCATGTGACTTCTCCGTACATTTCCGGGGAAGTTGAGTTGATCCTCGTTTCGCTATAGCGCTGTTAGCTCGTACGGCTGGTTCTCTGTGACTTATGTGAAAGGGAGAAAGGTTCCTATTCAGTTATCTGCGCTCTTCGGCTCCGACTCGCTTCGCGGCGGCTTGACGTGGTCTTTTGCCGCTGGTTGCTCTTTCGTGACGGGGTGACGAGAGAGGGACAGGGCTCTCCCGCTCGCCTCGGCCGCTCTCGTGTAGACTGTGAGGCGTTTTGTTGTTTCGTGAAAGAGAAAAAAAGGTGCTACGCCGGTATGTCTGAAGGCGGACGTTGGTATTTCAATTGCACTCGTTTTATGCACGATCGCTAATCCTGAAGCCAATATTAAAATGAAAGCCGGCTGGGAACTGTCACGATTCTCGTGTCTACTTGTGTGTTCAAGTTGTAGCATGTAGCTCTGTAAAAAAAAAGTACGCATGCCAGTCTTCGCACATCGAGTACAACACCGGACTTCTTCGCAATAGACCCTTTCTGAAAGTCAGATTACCCACCCTGTGCAGAGCCAAACCCGACGCTCTAATGGTGGCACTACGCGCTTTTCCACAGCAGAAAAAGCGAACGTCTCAGAAAACATGGAGCAGAAAGGGGAAAAGATGATGGTCTTTGTACGTCACCTTCAATTCACTAAATCGAGGGTGCTCGATTTAGTCGAGCATGATCTCCTATCACCGTTATTAGAGCAGCAATATTGGAGCTCTTGGAACTTCCACGATGTAAAGGGTCTAGAGACCTATTGCTAAATTATTCGAGCATCAAGGAGATTGCAGGGACTGATGTTCCACGCGCAACACGCTCACGCCTTCCCCGTATAAAAGATTCAAAGTAAATAACCAATATAAAATGTTGACGAATGCGCGTGCAAAATGCAATTTGTTTTCGGCATTTCGTATATTAAAGTTACTACTGCTGAGGCCAGCACGTGCGGTGCGGGGAACACCAATCCCTGCATTCTCTTGATGCTTGGGTAATTTAGAAATAGGTCTATTGGGTTTAAAGGCTGCTACATTTATTTGGTAGCATAAAAGTTAATTTGATTGTGGATTGTCATAGAAAAATTGCAGACGATAAGTGTATAGATTACATTCAAAGAAATATGAAACGATCTTTTTTTCTTACAAATCGACGTTCCTAATCTGCTATCGGGGCCATTGAGCATAGTCGGAATACTGGCTTCACCCGAAAACGTTTCCTGTGCCGTAGAAAGAGTTTTCTTACTAGCTCCAATAGTATTCAGATATTTGTTATGATTCCTATATATTATTATGTATCAACCGGTACAGTTTGCGCAGGTGCACTCATCAGCCGTTTCCGAGGAGCGCTATTTGTCTTTTTAGCTACATGATTTATATTTATGCGAGCAAATAACAGGAGGGGAGGGCGTAAGATCCAAGGCTAACTAATTGAAAAAAAAAAAAAATATTTGACGTGTGTGCATGCGCGTGCACGGAAGCAACAAAAAAAAACTTTGAAGAATATTAGACCGTTTAATTAAGTTGCATGACCGCGCCCTTCCCTCCCCCCACAAATATATCATGGATATCCGAATTAAGGGTGTGTGTGTGTGTGTGTGTGTGTGTGTGCGTGCGTGCGTGCGTGCGTGCGTGCGTGTGTGTGTGTGCGTGCGTGCGTGCGTGCGTGCGTGCGTGCGTGCCGTGCGTGCGTGCGTGCGTGCGTGCGTGCGTGCGTGCGTGCGTGCGTGCGTGCGTGCGGGTCAGTGGCGTACACAGGGGGGGGCCAAAGGGCCCCCCCCCCGAAATTTCCGAGCCGGGGGGGGGGGGGGGGGGGGCGGGGAGTGGGCGAGGTCACTGTCTCTCGGGTTCATCAATATCAATGCGGTGTTGTATATTTTTTTTTTAACAAGCGGAGCCAACTTCGTGGGGGAGTTGTAAAAAGAAGGAAATAAAAAAGGAAGGGAATGCAATATACCATTTATGACATAGTAAAAATAATAAAAATTGTGTAGTTTTAACGTATTTTATGTAATATGACTGGGGAATAATCAATTAACGAATTTATTGATTGATTAGTCTATTAAATGGTGGCGAACAGTCGGATTAATTTGTTAATGAACCCTTATCTCCGACCAAGATTCAACGCTTTATGAAAGCCATGAATTTTGCGATATAACAAAAATATGTAGGGCCAAAGTTTCTACAAACCACGTGCACTAAAATTATGGAAGCATCCCACTTAATATTTAACGCTTTGGTGAATTTCCACGCGTGTGAAACGATACAACACAACACGATACAACGAAACGATACAACACAACACAACACAACACAACACAACACACACAACACAACACACACACACAACCACACACACACACGCACACACACACACACACACACACATGAAAGACGTTAAAACTACACAACTTTTATTATTTTTACTATGTCATAAATGGTATACAGTTGAACCTTGATTTAACGAAGTCATCGGGACCCGCTAATTATTTCGTTAAATTGAGAGACATTTTTCGGGCATTGCCTGCGCGGGGAATCCGAATATGTTCGTTAAATTGAAAAATTCGTAAAATCGGGCTTCATTAAATCGAGTTTCAACTGTATTGCATTCCCTTCCTTTTTTATTTCCTTTTTTTTTTACAACTTCCCCACGAAGTTGGCTCCGCTTGTTAAAAAAAAATATATATATACAACACCGCATTGATATTGATGAGCCCGAGAGACAGTGACCTCGCCCACTCCCCCCCCCCCCCCCCCACCCCCCCGGCTCGGAAATTTCAAGGGGGGGGGGGCGGCTCCTTCACCCCCCCCCCCCCCCCTGTGTACGCCACTGACCCGTACACACGCATATCTCATTTGTTAAATAAATTGTGAGGTAATCTGCGCTGCGTAGCGTTACTCAGGAAAGAAAATATATTTGTTTACTTTTACCTCTATTGCTTCGTGAGTGCCCCAATTGCGCGAGTCGCCGGGGCTGGTTTGTCGTCGCCACGGAGCGGCCCCCGTGTCCCCTGTCTTATATAATGGACCTTTTGTAGAAATACGCGGTGCGCATGCGCGGAGTATTTCATGCGCCTGGGTTCGAGAGTATCTAGTTCCAAACAATCCGCCATCTTGCATTTCTCGCCTCTGAGCGGTTTCGTTGTGTCGATCTCGGGGCGGAAGATTACGCACGATGGGGAAAAAGGTGAGCATGGGGGAGCCGTATCTAGGTCACATCGCCTCAATGGGTGAACAGGATGTAGCCGACGTTTTGGGTGTGGAACGGGTGGGAGAGGCCTTGGGCGCGCGTTGTTTTCCAATCACCTAGTCTCGAACCGATTCGCGTGTCTAGGTGGCAGCACATATTCGCCAAGAGGTCCATTGTTCCTCGAGGACCCCCGCTCTGGGCGCGTACCATGCGCTGTGCCTCGCTCGAGCGCAGCGGGGCCCCTCGATGTTTTGTAGCTTTTTTTTTTATTTTTGAGAAGAAGCGTCAGTCTGTTCTTGCACCCCGACAACGGTTTTTTCCTGGAAGCGGTGTCCGGCTGACGGTCGACAGTTAGGGCGAAGGTTTTTGGAAGTTTTCGTAGGTATGTGAACGTGTCCTTTCTTAATTGGATTTTGTATTATATATGTTTGTTTTCTACCGCGTGGCTCCCATTGGTCTAAAAAGAGCGATATCTGATTGACTCCTCGGATGGCGGGAAAACTCTTAACAAAGTGAATATAGGCGCCTAAAAACGCGGGATTTGCGGCTGCTAATCGTATCGTGAACTGGTTTATTTCGTTTCTTTTTTCGCACAAGGAGATCAGACACTTTTAGAGTGAGTAGCTTTATTTTTCAAAGCACTGCTTCATGAAAAGTAAGTTCTTAGGGCGGCTATTTAGTACGCAACGCCATTCGGACTTGTGGTCAGGGGCAGATTTAGAGGGGGGGTCCGGATGTCCTGACCCCCCTCTTGATTTCTGCATGTGTAAAATTTAGGGCGTAAAACGAAGGAGGGGGAGGGGGTTCCTAAACATATGGTACGCTGACCAACACCTGACCCCCCCCCCCCCCCCCCCCTTTCAGGAAATTCCTGCATCCGCCCCTGCTTGTGGTAGATTATTTCGCAGCATTACGACACGACACATGTCATATTTTGTTTTGTAATGATGATATGGCATATTTCGTTTTTGTAATGACGATATCAACAGTCTACATGCTATTTGGAAATCGTATCGTACAAAAAAATCTCGGAACGCGAAATAGCCGAAGAACCGAGCCAAATGAATCCAAAGTATCAGGCAGCGAAATGAGGCTGTTTCAGAATCGAAGAGGTCGTGTGGGCGTCTTACTTTAAATCAGGCGATTAACGCAAAAACAAAACACAAACTGTATTTACACTAATAAATCAATTGAATATACATCATTACACAGAAGTGTCTCGAACGGCTTCTGTCTGTCGTTTGCCTCGTTCCGCTCGTGCGGTTCCAAAGATCTAGTTTCTCGTCGTAAATTTTCTGGTGAGCGTCAAATTCTTTCCAATCTGCAACAGAGGCGTTCTCTAACCGCGTTCTTTTTCTTCTTAATCCGGTAAGAATGGGACAAAGGGCCCCCTTCGCGATGGCCTCGGAGGCCCACAAAGCCATTCTCGCAGCTCGCAGGGTGGAGGGACGGGATGGGTGGGTTAAGTGGGGGGCTTTCAGGGTCAAGCCGTCCGCTGATAACCGGAACAAAAAGACAAGCTTTTTCTTTGTTTTTGTTTAGAAATAGCACTATATCGCGTAAGCAGGTGAGTACGAAGGCTTCCTCCCCAGAGCCATCTGGATTCCGGAAAAGTTCCTATCGGAGATGAAATTCTACTGAGATATCCTCTTAAGTACGGAAGTTGTCATCGGCAGTTTGAGAACCGCGCGAGTTAAAGGAGCGAGTGTGCGACCTGCTGCCTCAGGATGAGAGCCAAGTGCAATATGTGAGTAAACCATTTTCCATCGTTCCTTTGTTGCGTTGTGTGACTTCCTTGACTTTTTTTTTGTGAACTGACTTCGGAAACCTTAGAAATCGATACCAACGAACAAATCACGTGATATTTTTGTTGGTTAGATCAGGTTAAGATGGGGAGTAATTTATGGTGGAGCAGCTTTCCAGTGTTCATCATCTATCCATCAAGGTGTTCCGCGTTTCTATACTTATGCATCACTGTTTCATCAGCCCCGATGAATGGAGGCTTCGTGCATTCGAGTCGTGCTTTATAAAATATTTGTTTTTATGATTCTTGTTTTCTGCTAACTCTGGTGCCTTCTGTTGACGTGACTTGTAGATAAAAAAAAAAGTAAAGTGCAAATGCCTTCCTGGTGAGGAATTTCCGGGGCACCATTTTTATGTATCATAATCATCCCAAAACCAATATGACAACTTTATTTTAATTATTTAATAGAAGAATGCATAGTTATTAGGAAAAAAATGAAAATGCTTTTATTTCCTCTTGGACTTTCTTTTCTCTTTTTCTTTTGTCCCCCTTTACCCCTTTCCCCCTTTACCCCCTTATCTTGTCCCCGGTTGGTCGCCCCCCCCCCCCCCCCCCCCCCTCGGAAATGAAATCCTGCGTACGCCACTGGTGTGTGTGTGTGTGTGTGTGGTATTATTAGCTCGTCGAAGATGCGGTGATTAGCGTCTAATGTGGCGGAAAACTGAAAAGCATCTCAGCGCAAACCTCATTTAGCAAAAAGCCGGTTACTTGGCACCATCACTGCTCTCGAAGAGCTCTACGGGTTGCGCGAGAGATTCCTCTTAAAACTGTCAGAATTCGAAGAGCAAGAGTCTGTCGCTTCGTCGTTTGCGTTAATTTCGTTCGGGATTATACAATTTTGGCACATGCAGCGTTACGAATAATTTTTCTGTTCCACGTTGATCACAAATATTTTTATAAGCAATTCAGTAAATGTTTGCCAAAGTGCGTTTGTGTGATCCCTTTGAGCAGTCTATGTTGCAAAACATCATTACAGTTCAATAATGTACTAGCCTCGAGCGCGATGAAATTTCTGCCTCGGAGCGAAACAGTAGGAGAATAAAAGCAGCTTACCTGCTTTTATTGTTACAGAGCGGGACACGTAGCTTGCAGGGGCGGCTGTAGTTTTGGCACACGATCGATTTGCGAAGTTTGGCAGAGGATCCTGTAGAGTCAGGTCGTCGTGGCTCGGAAATGTCTGTGCTAAATGAAGAACAAACATTACTCTTCTACATCTGACATTGTTGTGTCGTCACGTGACATCGCATTACACTGTGACGTCACATGACGTCATGGTTAGCTAACAGTGTGATTGCGCGTAGTCTCTGTTCAGCTGCATGGGCAGCAGAGTGTAGCGCCACGGCTGTCGTCGCACTTCATTTGCTAGACACGGCATGGAACCGACAAGTTTTCTCTTAGTCGTTGCTTACAAGTACAACTATCAATCATTCAGTAGATCTTTGCCAAAGGGAGGTACTGCGATACTTTTGCGAGAGTTTTTGTTACAGACAAACTTTACTGTGTAAGATTGTACTGATCTCGAGTGCGAGAAAACTTCAGTCGTGGTCCAAGACTGAAGTTCTTTCGCTATTGTACACATTTGAAAGAATAAATACTCTTTCCGAAACGTCCGTGTATATTAAAGTTTTTATTGTTATTCAAATTTCCCTGAAGGCTCTTCGAGGTCGACTCTTGCGATGAAACACCCGGCAAGGATTCTTTCCTGCTGACGTTCCCTTGTTGTGAAAAAAGCAACTTTACAGGGGCTGCCGCCGGTTTATGTTTACAATTTTGGCACATGCAGAGTTCCGATTCACTTTTGTGCTCCACGTTTTTCACAAACCTCCTGCCCATTTCAATCTAAATGAGCATCGTACCGGCGTGCGGTCGTGTATCATTATTGCGTGGTGAACGTTAAAGACCCCAGTCCAGCGGTTGTACCGCACTTGCTAATTTGCTCACCTACAGCTGAGACACCAGACGCCACTGAGGCAAACTAACTTCAGGCTGTATAAACATACACAGACCAATTTTCCTCACAAATACTTTTATCGAGAATTCCGCAGATTTTTGCCAAAAGATTTAGTGCGATCCTTTTGCAAAGTTCGTGCTACGGAACTTATACAGCGAGGGTCTTCGTATAGATCCGCAGAACGGCGCGCTACTGCGCAGGCGCATGGGGCATCAGAGATACATGGATCAAGAAATATAACTACTTTTTCAATGGGACGCCAGCTCGCGCTACATAGTGAATAATACCTAACTTGTTTTTAATGACGATGATCACAAATTTGGCATGACAGTCTTAGAGAGACAAAATATATTGACACATGATAGCATAAAAGTATATTTATGCGTTAGATAACAAGTTAATACAAAAGGCTTACTAAGTTTAACTCAGGTTTCGGGTTTGATGTGCTCTTATTTTCAAGCTACAGGTTGGCAACACCGCGCTATACCACGACGAGACACCGACGAAAAGCGCCGTATTTGGTTTGGCGACCTTCCCCCTTTCTTTCCTACGAAAAACACGTCCGCTAGACGCCACGATTACGCCCGCTAAAACGCACGTAAATTCGTTGAGAATACGAATATAATTGGCGGACGTCCAAAATACGCCCTATGTGGTTCGGCCTTGATGAGCTATTCAGTAGAGGACATACACGGCTTTCTTTAGTGGAATACAGAGAGCCTTTCGACATCTCGTTGAGACCCACCGCGATCATTAACGTTGACTTCAGTCCAAGGCTTCTATTCACACACGCAGTCGACTCCAGTCCCTGTACAGTCCACCTCGTCGTGGGAGGTAGGAGCCTGACTGGCGTTGGAAAGTGTTTTCGGTACGCGAAAACTCGTGTAAACCAGGCCTCTAGGAAAGTTACGCAGTTTGCGAGTACCGTAATACATTGCTTTAGAAACGAATGCCCTACAATGAGGAACGTGTTGCAAATATAGGGTGACAGAAATAACCAGGCTCGATCTAAAATGGGCCGTCAAAGTCGGCGCCTTCACGTAACAATCTGAACTTTTTATGAAAGGTGTATTTCACAGTTCGGTTTTATCTTGTAAAATTATAAAGCGTAGCTCCCTTTCTGTAAAAAGAAATAAGGCAAAAAACTTGGACAGAGTCAACGGCGGACGGCGACGCAGACGACTGATTCGAGTGGCGGGGCGCGTTTGGCGCACGTATTTATAGATGGCGCTACCTCCTTATCGATAATCGAGACTGCTCGCCAGGTGCGTAGCCAGGATTTTTTTTTTCGGGGAGGTATGGGGGGGGGGGGGGGGGGGAGGGGGGTCAGCTAAGGTGACTGGGATGTCCATGATTTGGGGTGCGGAGGGGGGGGGGGGGGGCAAGGCATAGGCGCGGACAACGGAAGGGCTCGGGGGCCCGAACCCTCCCCCCCCCCCCCCCCTTTTCCGAGCTCTCTGGGAAAGCAAGTACCATCGCCTCCGGGACCTCTGGGTGCGCCTCATTAATCTCATCTGTGCTCCCTGGCGCCCTCACATACCGATAGCTGGCACCCAGTGGATAAATACAAATTTATCCACTCACCACCTTTGGTCACTAAGTGACCAGAGCTGGTGAGTGGATAAAATTTTCTAACCATTCGCGCAGTCCTGTTCGAAGACCCTACGTAGTATGAGCAAATACGATAAAGGCTAGTGAGGAAATTTCTTCGAAAGCAATTGGAAGTAGTTGCGAATGGCGACAGTGGCACCTCCAGCGGACCTGCAGCCTACGGAAGTAGACGACAAAATACTAAACAACATAAAAAAACGGAGAGTTAGAGCACAGGCGAAAAAAAAAGAAGAGTTAGGGCACAGGCGAGCTGGTGAATATTAAGCAACATAAAAAAATAGAGACACGGAACTTCTTGTTCCGTGTCTCTGTTTTCTTTTTATGTTGCTTAATATTCACCAGCTCGCCTGTGCCCTAACTCTTCTTTCACACATAATACTTTTTGTAAGCCTCATTTTGTTTTCCCAAAGTTGAAACAATTCATAACGGTCAGTGCGCCTGAACCACGGAATTCAGTGAATACAACTGCACTGACAGCTAAATTATAGTGCCACAAAAGCAAACACTTGTTTAGGTATCATGCCGTCAGCGTGCTTATCCTGCGTTATCTAGGGGACTACACACCTTTTTTGGGACGTCCCGGGGGGGGGGGGGGGGGGGGGGGGGGGGGGGAATTGAGAACTTTTCACTCATGGTCAAAATGTATGTGTGTATTATAGGGTCGGCTGGATTTTAGGGGGAGGGGGAGGGGCTGAAGCCCCATAAGCTCCCCTCCTGGCTACGCAACTGCTGCACGCGACCACCGTGGCATGGTGCCTGGAACGCTTCTCCCGACTGGTGTGCTCACCGCGTCCAAAATAGTGGTTCCTCGATTTCCGCCTGTTGACGTCATAAAGGTGCCATGCGGTCGCTGCGGCGGTGGTGGATGTGGCTGGCAGACGCCTGTTCTGCTGCAGGTCGCTCTCCACTGTGACAGTCCGTTGGAAGCTAAGACTTCCGTGGCTAGTATATGCAGGACAGTTGGTAGGACACTAGTGTGCGCATTCTTGTCACCGTCCTGCACGGGGAAGGGGAAGGGGTGAAAAAGAGATAGTATAGTAGAGGATGTGAGAGGTAAAAAAATATTTCAGAAGTTCAATGTCCCCACTTAATAAAACAATCAATAGAACCACCAACACTTCAACGTCAAGCCGCTGGAAAGGTGGTATGATCGTGATTTCTCTTCATCCCAGAGGAAGAGGTCAGCTGGGCCGATGCCGTAACGTGTGCCCTCTAGGTGTCCTGCGGCAACGCAGTTTTCTGGAGGGAAGTCCGGCAGGAGGGTGCGAAGATGACTAAGTCGTGTGCTGAGAATCTTGTCTTTCATGCTTGACGTGTTTATGTGGTGCTGCGCTTCCGTTTCTGTTCGGCCTTTCGTCACACTACAGGAGGTCTAGTAAGCCAGTGACCCCTAAGAAAGTAATAAAGTGACTCAGAGCCCTGTATGGGCAGCATAAGACGCGAAACACACCAGTCGGAGACGCGCCCCAGGAACCATAACTGTGGTCTATTAAAATGAACATAATCTTTTGTAATGTACCTTTGGTTTAGAAAAATGAAAGGCGGACAATAAAAACTAAACTTGAAATAAAATTTAAAAAAAAAAAAAAAAAAACGCGGTAGCATATCGACGGCGCTTTTGCTGCCAACGGATTTGTTTGCGTGTCGTCAGCTTTCTTTCGCTGGTCGGCGACGCTTTTCGACGTATTCCGACGTAGACTCTGTTCCGACGTAAAGCCATTCCGACGCTGCTCCCGGCGCCATCTATCAATAAGTGCGTCAAACGCGCCCCGCCACTCGACACGGTCGTCTGCGTCGCCGTCCGCCCTTGACCCTGGCAAGTTTTTTACCCTATTTTTCTACAGAAAGGGAGCTACGCTTTGTAATTTTACAAGAAAACACCGACCTGTGTAATACACATTTGACGAAAAGTTTAGATTGCTTCGTGCAAGCGCCGATTTTGACTGCCCATTTTAGATCGAGCTTTCCTTTTAAGATTAACAGATTTGTTTTAAAAATGCCTCGAAACCTACACTAATGCGGTTTGTGCAGGTGAACATACGGCCAGGGAGACTAATCGTAACGATCAGTCGACTAATTTACTAATACATGTTGATTAACATTTTAAATACTTGAAATAAACATATGGTTCTAATTAGAAACTTGCTGAGCGCCATCGAAAGCAACTAAGTCCTTCAATATTAGAAATACTTGGAGTACGTGGTAGCCACGCTGGAGCGCTAAAGTTACCACTCGTGCAGCAGGAGCGTGCAAGGCTACCGGTGCGATAACGCGCCCGCGCGGTTTTTCCGCCTCTTATCAGCATTTTCTCACCCTATAGCCTTGTGCCTGTCAAACGAGTGGTAACTTTAGCGTGCTACTGCGCTTCCCATGCGCTCAGTCTTCATAAAAATGTGGCGAACTGTGCAAGCTAGGGCCCCGCGACCCAATAAGAGCGTCGGAGCGAGGCACGTCACCCGACGTCACGGAAGCATCTGTGTCACTACGCCAATGGCGAGGCGCGAGGCCCAGAGCAACCGGCTGTCGTCTGCTAGCCAAGAGTCGTCTGCTACGAAACCAACCAACTTCGGAGGAACGTCCACCGCAGCAACATATCAGTCCTCTAGAATAGCGAGCACTTCGGGAACAGTTCATGAGACAACCATACGATCAACTTAGCCGCGAGTCTGTGACGGGTGCTAATGCCAGTGCACAGCGCGATGGTTTGGGCAGAAACGAAACGGCCGATTACACGGCTGCGATCGCCAATGCCACGCTACAACGTAAAAAAAAAAAAAAAAAAAAAAAAATCGTGCGAATTTGGATGTGGCGTCACTTTTTTGGTTTAAATATAATTGAAACTAATAAATTTATTCTTTATTCTTCATGTTATAGATAGAATCGCGCAAGTTCAGATGCCAAAAAAAGCCTAGAACTACTTTTTTTTTTTTTTTGTCGCGGAGGGCTCTTTTGCTGTTGCGGTAACGAGGTCCCGGTGGCCTCGACCATCCAGCGCCCTTATTGGGCCGTGGGGGCCGCAGCCTCCACAGTTCGCCAAGTTATCGTGAAACGGAGTATTTTGGCTTCCGATGACGCTCAATGGGATGCTCCTTGCGTGAAGTAAACAACGCATCGCACTATGATTATAGAACACGGGCGATACTATGCAGAAGCAGGACTTTTGCTTTCAAAGCGTCGAATTTGTCGTAAGATCTTTAGATGTTTTATTTAGTGGGAGTTTTGTCTGCCAGAGTCTTGGCGACATTGTTACACGCTGTAGATAAGACATTTAGCCAGTGCGGTACCACCACGCAGTAATGACTAGGGATGCCGCGAACCTCCCGAAGTTCGGGTTCAACAGAATCGAAATTTTCGAACCGCTAATGTTCGAATTTGAAAAGTTCCCAACTTTAGAACCCCGCTGAAGTTTGAATTCGAATAATTAAAACATGTTACCATTTCTGAAAGTTTGAGTTTGATTATATCGAGTTATTTTTATAGATAGTTCGAAATATTCGCACATCTCGAATTTATTTAAGATTCAAGTTCGAAAAATCGAATATTTCGATTGTTTAGGTACTAGGTCGAAGAGTTTGAAAGTTTCGATTTTAAAGTTCCAAGTCTGAATTTCACGGATGGAAACCAAATTCCGCAGTTTCAAACTAAGTTTTCATGAATTAATAAAAAAAAAAGTATCGCGAAGTATGCAATAAATTTTACTAAAAACGTTGTCCAGATTATATGAACTTACACCGGCTTGCTTGCGCCCTCGCGTTTTGCTCGTTAATACTCCTTCCTTCTCAATGCTGTGGTACTGACGATACGGACGGTACTACCTGTATTACTCGTTATTTGTCGTAACTTATGGAGCAAGCGTTGAACTGGTTGAACGGTTCATCGAAAAGCCTTGGGGCGGTCGGGTGAACGTACTTCCTACTTATTTGCAAACTACTAGCAATCCGATCAAACGTCGCCTAAATGCAATGTTGGCATAAGACAACTAAATATGGAGGACAACTCATTCACATAAAGGCGTCCAGGCTTCTTGAAAATTTTTAGTTGCTCCGGGTGTTTATTTTCGGCAGCATGACCCGTGGGGTGTAGAAAACATTGAACACGGCCACAGGATGGATGGATGGGAGTAAAACCCAGGGCCCCAGCCAAATCCGTTACTCCTTCAGGGAGGGCAGGGCGAAGCCCCGTGCACTTAAAAAACAAAGTGCTCTAGTGTCGCGCTATCATTATGGAAGGCGGCACATAATGTGTCTGTCTCCTGAAATTTAACCCTTTACGTCCTTGTCCTCAAAACTCCCGTTATCGCCTCGAACAGCAAAGAACTTCCCAGTGAATTGTCAAACACATTTTCCTTTCTTAATTATCTCCTGTTTTCGTGACCTGTACACCATTAGAGCTGATTTCTCCTGTATTCTTCCCTCCCACATTTTCCTCTCTGCCTCTTTCACCCCCGGCCTTTTTCACTGAAGCAGTCTGTTCAGCCCCATATATCGTACCAGTGTGCAGGTATTTAAATGTAAGCTTTCGAGTTCGGTTTGTTCGTTTTGTGTTTAAAGTTTTCATGTATAAATACTTGAATACCTTCCGTGCCCACCGCGTATCATCCATTTCGATCAATCTTTGTTCAAATTTCAACTTTCTAATTGCTTCCCTGCTCTCAAAAGACGACCATCCCATGTCCCCGTGTACTCCCTCATTTGGTGTTTTTCCATGTGCTCCCAGTGCCAATCTGCTACGCTTCTTTGTCGAATTTCTAATCCTGATTGAACCTCTGATTTCATGCACAGTAGTTGCATTGCCAAAAGACAGTCCTGCTACGATCACTCTTTTCCATATACCTCTGACCGCTTCATATCTATTATAGTTCCATCGTGCCTTGAGCTTCATAATAGATTAATTTATTTTCCCTTTTCTAATTATATTCTCCTCATGTTCCTCTAGATATTTCCTTCCCTCATTGAGCCAGACTCCCAGATATTTGTATTTTTCTACATGGACTATTACAAAGTCCTGTATCCTCAGGGGTTCCCTCTTTTCGTCGTTAAACACCATTACTCCAGACTTGTCACTACTAAACCTCGTGCCCAAGGTGTCCCTTTCCTATCCAGATATTCCAGCTAGTTAACATGTAGCACACAGTGTTGTGCGAACATTCCCTGGGTGTTCTGAATGTTGAAGGAACGTTAAAACACCATTCGGAACGTTCTAGGAACATTCGTATGCGAACATTCCCTACAAGGTAAGCTGCTCAACATTCTAGGAACGTTCGTTGGCGAACATTCGTATGCACAATGTTTTCGGAACATTCGCCTTCGAACATTCATTTGCGCAACATTCTTTGAACGTTCGCTTGCGAACATTCCTAGAATTTTCGCAGATGAAGCCAACTTTACGGAGCTCTCACGCAACCTGTGGTTCGAAACACCATCCACTATATGCCACTTTGTGTTAAAATATGCAAATTAAGTGGAGTTTCTGGAAACTTAGCATAAGGGATCAGTTTTATCTTATACCCCTGTCAGACGAACTAGTTTAGTGTCACTACAAGCGAGTGCACGTCAGCCCGTCGAAACACACTCCAAGGTCGCTAAACTCGTCAAACACAAAGTTGGGCCGAAGTTCGCGGAGCGTGCTAATTGGACTCTCGCGACGATGGCGTCATGCGGGACGAGATGTCAATCATCCAAGCTCTCTCGGTGCTCAAATTCCAGCGAGATATGTGAAACTCAAAGTCGTAGCGAGCTTCATCGGAGCGCGCGCGAGCAACACCGTGGGACCAGGCGATTGAACGGCTGCACTGATGACGTCACTCCCGCGTGTCCCTACATCCCTACGCCGCGTTAGAATCACTAAAGGCCGGTTCAGACACTTGCGTTTGAGTGCGTTTGACTGCGTTGCGTCGAGAACCAAAAGCGAGTCACCGGCACATCTGTGCTTCGTATGAGGCGTGGAATCTAGTTCAAGGAACTATCTTGGCACGCGATATAAGTAGCAGGGATGTCCTGGTTTCTCGCAGCCGCAACGCAGTCAAACGCAGTCAAACGCAACTGTCTGAACCAGGCTTAAAGGGATACTGAACCATAGAATTTAGTGTCCATAATAAGTGGCGCACGTTCTTTCCACGAGCCAGCAGCCGCCGGTGTGCGCGAGCACTCGCAACGAAAATGACGTCAAAGACCTCCATTCGCGCTTGAGGACAGTGAAATGCATGGGCTTCGGGCCAAAGGAGAATAAAGACAGGCTTTTCATCTCTACAAGTGAAAGCTACATGCTTGTTAGACCAATTAATCGCTTACCTTTTACACCAGACACCACTGTATAGATGAAAAACTTGTCTTTATTCTCCTTTCGCCCGAAGCCCATGCATTTCACTGCCATCTTAACCGCGAATGGAGATCTTTGACGTCATTTTTGTTGCGTGTGCTCGCGCACACCGGCGGCTGCTGTCTCGTGGAAAGAACGTGCGCCGCTTATTATGGACACTAAATTCTATGGTTCAGTATCCCTTTAATACGTAGATTGTCCCTAGGCAGGCTGTAAATACTCTGAACTTTCTCGTCGCAAGATCGTCGTTTGTGGAAGTTATTGGTGACGACAAAGTGACGTTTCACAACTTTGGGAAGGAGTTATTTGAGGCCAAAATCTTCGCTTCGGAATCAAGGCGAAGATTAAACTTTGTGACATTGTGGAGCCGTGCGCAGTGTACGCGGCTTTAGAGCTTATCTTCCGCCCTTGTCAACGACGCCACCGGGGTCACCCACAAGCGGTGTGTCTACAGACGTCGCTGATGTCTGAGAGATGAGGAGGCAACGGGGATGGCAAAAAATGCCGGGGGAAGGGAAATAAAAAAAAATGTACGACCAACGCGCACACACGCACACACACACACAAATAGGAGTCAGGAAGGGCCGTAGACATTGTTAGGGAGAAGGGGAGAGAGAAAGAGAGGGGTGTTGGTAGTGAAAAAGGGGGATATCCCTTCCCCCGAATTTTTAGAGCGCAGCTCTCAGGCGCCCGTTTCGGGCTTGAGCGGCGTCACCGTCGGCGTAACCGCGCGCGTTGCATTATGGGGCGTTCCCCGTTAAATTTAGCGGGGAAATGGAAGTCACGTGACCTCAACACCAATTCAGTTTCCCCGCTAAATGGGAGGGGAGCAGGAGAGGAGGAGGGGAGGGTACGGAGGGGTGTTAAGGGGCATACCCTACCCTCCTCCTCCTCAAGAGTTGCGCTCTAATTCGACAAAACAGAGAACTGTAAACGCATTTCATTTTCTTTTTTATTCTAACCCTCTGAAATGCTATGGTCATGGGCTGGGGCGATACCCCCCTCCCCCCCCCCTTACACCTTTATTCCCCTCGCCCCCTCTTTCGATGCCACTGGGGGGGGGGGGGGTCCCCCCTCCCCCCCCCTTACACCTTTATTCCCCTCGCCCCCTCTTTCGATGCCACTGGGGGGGGGGGGGGGGGGTCCCCCCTCCCTGCCCTCCCCGTCCTCCTATTTCGACGACCCTGCCTAGTGGCGTTCCAACTGAGCGATGGCGAGGAACAGCACAGCGTGCAATTTTCGAAATAATGGTTCTAGAGATTTTGGAATTAAAACGGTTCGCGTTCCATGAACTTACGAGCGGCCATGACAGACTTTCAAGCGAGAGGCTCGTGCCAGGGCTCGTTGTAGGCAGGCCCGTTCAGTGATGTCCTTTTATAGTTCATAACTTTGACGTCAGGGTCAGGATTATCAGTTGTGAACAGAGAAATTTGATGGTGCGCGTTCGAATCGACGGTGACAAGTTTGAATCTGTGCGATGAAAGGTTGGTGTCACCGCGTTCTCAAAACATCACCATCAATATTGACAACCTGACATCACTCTTATCTCCGTTGACGAACGCAGAATTAAACCCCAGTTTGGCTAATCTTTGGAAGTCTACCATGAAATGATTTTATCCCGCAGATTGGGGGGGAACTGTTCGGAAGTGAAATCTGTCTGAAAGTGGACAATGCTACTCGGCTGGTTGTGACTTGTGACCTAACCCCGTCGGGCTACACTTTGCCAAGATAAATAAAAGGAACGACAGGGACGCCCTTTAGAAAATTCTGCTTTATGGGTGGAAATAAGAACGATATTAGACTATCAACTTTGACGGTGTTGATTTTAGAATGAAATGGACCTTTTGTAGAAATACGCGGTGCGCATGCGCGGAGTATTTCATGCGCCTGGGTTCGAGAGTATCTTATTCCAAACAATCCGCCATCTTGCATTTCTCGCCTTTGAGCGGTTTCGTTGTGTCGACCTCGGGGCGGAAGATTACGCACGATGGGGACAAAGGTGAGCTTGGGGGAGCCGTATCTAGGTCACATCGCCTCAATGGGTGAACAGGATGGAGCTGACGTTTTGGGTGTGGAACGGGTGGGAGAGGCCTTGGGCGCGCGTTGTTTTCCAGTCACCTAGTCTCGAACCGATTCGCGTGTCTAGGTCGCAGCACATATTCGCCAAGAGGTCCATTACCCAAGCCTCCATCGCGCTTTTTAGAGACCATCAAACATGTCGGTCGCAGCCAACGTTATTAGATTAACTCAGTTACGGAACTGTTCATAGACGCTGCATGCACGAACAGTACCCCCCCTCACTCACCACGACTCGCCCAGATTCGCTCGACGCGCCGCCGGACGGCTGCTTTGGTAACTGAATCGGGATACGTTCGTTTCAACGTCACTAGAAACGTAAAAACCAACGAAAAAAACTCTTTTTGTAGCAACTTTTATTGGAGATTAGTACAAAATGGGGGCGGGTGATGTTTTCTAAAATTTTTAGTTTTCAAGGTTTTGCAGCACAATTAATATTGTTTTTATACAACCATGCCTCAGCGGGGATTTCAGGTAGCGCGTCCCGACCTAGGCGCATTTTAACTGTGGTGGTATTTCGCGGAGCGTCCGCTAGGGAGACGGGGGTGGAACCCTGTAACCCGATTGAAGCCAAAAATAGATGTCACGTGCAGTTCGTAGAGTGACTGCTGCGGGAGAAATGGCGGCGTTGTGATTGCCATTTGGCGCTTCAGCTGTGCTCCAGTTATGAAACGAAAATATAGATGGCGCTTCGAATGACTCTAGGCTAAAGCCCCTTGATAAAGGCGTTTTTTACAAGTACCGCCAACCACTGTTGTGGAAACGCGCGAGACACGTGCCACGAGCGCGTGCTCCGCCGCCATTCGCTTCCAAGGGCCGTTCATTGAGTCCGTAAGTGTGACGTCATGGGTCCAAACAAACCGTTGCTAGGGTCGTTGTTATGGACGAATACATGTGGCTCGGTTTCGCTACGAAAACCCGACTGTTCAAAAATCAGGAGTAGGATTTAAACTTCTAAAAATCACAAATGTAGAAAGCTTGAATGTCATATATGTTTCGACAGAAGTGTGCCAGTAATCGCTCGTTTCTGAAATATTTACGACTGCAATTTCCGGTCCTCAAGATGCCTGCAGCAGACGACGAATGCAAGAAGTATGCCGTTTGTAACACGCTCGCCGGCCAAGCCGGCGCCGGCGTCTGAATCGTGTGAATAAAGACGATATTCTGACATCGCATTTGTTTGAAATATAATGAGTTTCAGACACATATAAGAATTCATAGTGGGGTGCGATGCAAAATATGGTTTATCGAAAGTCCGGGCGTCGATCGAGATGATCGTCTGCTAAAAGATCGCATTGCACCCGTGAGAAAAGCACTTCAGGCGATCGGTAGAGATCCCAAATTTTGTTTGCGGAGAGGGTGCTTGGTATACCTGGTTGTACCCATCGCGTGGTGAAAGACCCTTGCAGTTTCTTCAGATTTCCGCAAGACCCCAAAGCGCGAAAGAACTGGATAAAAAACATAAGGTGAGTTCATTACAGATTGGACTCGCATCGCGGGTTCGATGGAGATCTTCCCCAAAAGAGCACATCCACGGAATTTTATGTATACCAAGGGGGAAAAAAATCAAAATACTGCGAAATTGCGATAGACATGCAATTCTCTAATAACCTGAGAACAGTCTTGTACACGTTGCTAAAAAAAAGTAATCGATTACAATTACTATTACTCTTGGCTAAAAAGTATTCGATTAGATTACTTGATTACCCGAAGGCAAAAGTAATTGGACATTACTTAAAGAAGTAACCGTTACTTTTCCGATTACTTTATTGTGTGAAGACACATCTTTAGCGCTCATAACAATGAACTACTTCCAAGCTATATTTCACATTTGCACAAGTATTGAAGAAGAAAAACTGGTTCCCTCTTCGTGGTCGTTGCACCTTCACAATGCGGACACAAGCATAGAATTCGTTTGAAGAAGTTTAATGATTTGGGCGTTCGCCAGTGTGTGTGTGTGTGTGCGTGTGTGTGTGTGGGGGGGGGGGGGGGTTAGCGGAGGGGGTTCTAGATTTTGTTAAGCTTGAGCAAGGGTTGTCGCTCAAAGTTTGCGTCGCTCATTTTATTATTCACATGTGGATGAGCTCGCATGTTATACAAAAAAGCAGCAGCTCCAGGATTTGAAACGGATCACGTGTAGTATCCATTAGCGGAAGAGATCGCCCCGACCACTTCTAAACTCGAAACATTGCTTGTCACAAAGACCACGTAGGGGAAATGGGGAAATATTTCAACTGGCTTTGTTATATTTTGCATCCGCTTTAGGCATTCTGATCGGTTCTGGTTCTCCTACAGGCTGCGAGTAGGTACCCTAAGCAGAATTGTTTTGTTTTTTTTTTATTTCTGTGTGTGTGTGCGTGAGGGGGCTAGTTTGAACGAAGGACTTACAAAGCTACATTCTGCTCCCTCAAACTTCGCCCTGAATGGCCTTTGTCACGCACTGTGGCTTCCCTGGGGCTTCCCACTCCCAGTCCCAGCTCGAAAAAAAAAAAAAAAAAGGGACATTCCACAGAAACTGTACATAGAAAAGAATTGACCTCGTTTCCTACAGCTCCGCAAAAATCTTTCTTTTTTCCGTTCGAAAAAAAAAAAGCAAATTTTATTTTGTCATTTCAGAAAAAAACAGGCGTGTGCCGGGGGGGGGGGGGGGGGGGGGGGTCCCGTGGAAAAATAGTAACGGTTACAAGTACTTTTATTACTTCAAAAACTAATCAGATTACTCTTCTGATTACTGCCTAATAAAAGTAATCAACAGATTACAAAATTACTCCAAAATGTAATCAATTACAAGTAATTTGATTACTTGTAATGCGTACGGTACAAGTCTGCCTGACAACCACAATAATAATAATAACAAACGACTTACCTCGACGGCGTACGATTTGTTTCTCATGCTGGCCTACACTACGCCGGTAATGCACTTCAGGTCGTCGTCGTAACTGATCTGCATGACGTGGTTTGATTTTACTGCATTTTCACCCCTCATAACTAAGCTGGGTTCTTCACAGAAAAAAAAAAAAAAAACTCACATTGCCGAGGCCTTTACGGCCATGGCGATGCACTTGTTTTTGTCGCTCGTTTACCGACGCAATTCAAAGACGCCCGCTGCAACAGAGGCCAGCAAATCTATCGTGTCGTCTGCTTCCAAAGCAAAGCGGAGTGTAAGTCTTCAGAAATGGCTTTCATCGTTGCGATACGACACTGAGACAACAAGAACATCTTCATAACTCGATATCAAGAAGTTAGGTTGCTTACAAAAAATTATTTACTTGCTTGTAAGCAAAAATCTAGCCTCGCGTGGAGTCTCCATAGCAACGGTTTGTTTGGACCCAGACGCCTTGTTGTGACGTCATCACTTACGGGGTCAATTTCAGTGCTGCGCCGCCATTTGCTTCCAAGGGCCGCTCGAGACACGGACCTCGTGCACTCGCGCATTTGACGCTACTTGCGAGACAAACGCAAACACATCGAGGGGCTTTACTCTAGGCTAGAGTTCCTGTATAGGCTCCCTACGGGAGCCAGAGTTGCGCGTTTGATTCCACATGCCACGTGCCGCCCTCGCCGCTATTCGCCGAGATCCGATCACGTGAGGAGCCGTATCAAGTGTCGTGCAGCAAAGTAGACGTTGCACGCGCCCCGGCGTACGTTCCCCGGGTTTTGAGCGCGCCGCGCGCCTCGAACGCGCGGCGCTGCTATTCGCCGAATTCAGTCACGTGAGGAGCTGTATCCACGTGCCATGCGTGAACGCGCAACTCTGGCTCCCGTAGGGAGCAGCTCTAGGCGGATTGAGGTGAGTGCAGAGCCGTATATTAGGAGAGTTTGGACAATAGGCGGAGCAAAGGCCGCCGCCAGCGCCGAATATTCCCCCCACGCTTAGAGCGTAAACTAAATTTGTGACACAGCGTCGACAAATCAGGAGACCTCTCTACTCCATCTCACAAATATCTGCAGTGAAGACAAAGGCACAGGCGCGTGAGCCTAGCTCAGCGAAACGCTTTTGTTTGTACGAGATTTCGTGCATAGGAGGCACTTTCCAAAGCCACGCGCTCGTGCCCATGCCTTTGTCTGCACTGCTAGAACAGCGTCCTGAGACTGGCTGAAAGAAAGCAGTGCAAAGGGTGGGGTGCGCGAGCGTCTTGAGACGCGGAGTTCCGCTCGGCACGGCCCAAATTATACTTCGTTTCACTTTATCTGCGAGCGAGGCCAAAGCTAGAAGCGCGAGACCAGCGCTTTTTGCATTTCTCCCCAGCTCGCGCGCTCGAGCAAAGCCTGAACGCACGGAGCTTCCGTGCTCGCGCTTCCAGTTTTGCCTTCGCTCGCACATAAGGTGAAACGAAGTATAGTCGTGTCACAAATTTAGAGCACACGACCACCGCTAGGGGCTGTTTCGCGGCCTGTGGTTGGCCCCGAGATGCTTGCCTATTCAATTTCAAACCAATGTATGGCCAAACTCTCTCAATAAACGGCTCTGGGTGAGTGAGGGGGTGTACCCCCCTCCGCGGGAGTTCCACAACTGAGGTAATCTAGTAACGTTGGTCGCAGCTGATAATCTTTGTCGTGACGTCACACGTATGAACCTCGGCTGTCTCCGCGCACTCTCTTGTGCTGCTTTTGTTCGGCGCCTAGGGACAGTGCTGGGGATTTTTCGCCCCTTCCATGAAAAGCGTCACGAAGATTCACGGATCTGCGGGTTTGTGAGGAAAGAAAACTTCGCGGCAATCTTTCGGCTCCTCCCCGCACTATGTCATAACACAAAGTATATTTTTGTTGACGATTTTAGCGACCCAAGTGTGTTGGTGCTACACGGGAAAACTTAGTGTCACTCCAAAAATGAT